>BPLR01018587.1:0-299481 GCA_021605095.1 Caerostris extrusa
CGTACAGCCATGTTGTTAACATTGTTTTATGTCAACAATATAATTTGTTATTAACATGAACTTCATGGTTGTTGATTTGAATTCGTAGAAACAAGTTGCTCTTTTTGCTGCGGTTTTGATATTCTAATTAATAGTTTTTAAAAAAACTAAAAAAACATGCTTTTAGAGTCGAATCAAAATAAAAGTAAAAAACAATTGTTAACATAAAAATAAAATTACTGACGAGAAAATGAATGTCACACTTTTCTAAAAAGCGTAGGGGTGCTCGATATCAATCGTTATAATTTTTCACTAGTTTCATTCTGAAATGCAGAGTTATTTTTAAAAATGTCAAAAAGAATCCCAGCTTTCTGTAGAACAGTGACATTCATTTCCTCGTCAGTCATTTTTATTCTTATGTTAACAATTATTTTTTACTTTTTAGTTTGATTAACTCTAAAAAGCGTGTTTTTAGTTTTTTTTAAACTATTAATTTATTTTTTTACTTTTTTTAGTTTGATTAACTCTAAAAGCGTGTTTTTAGTTTTTTAAACTATAATATTTAAATTTCCCGGTGCGGAGGACTGGTTCTTACAATAATAATTGTGAGTAAAACAAAGGTTAAATGCGAATATGTATGTCCGAGCCAGCCAGATTCGAACAGGGAATCTCCTAATTAGGCGTGTTATTCGTTGTGCCGCTGTCCCATGTAGTTTGGTTTGAAAGATGCCTGTAAATGATGTTTCTTTGCAAGCTTAAATAGTGTGTATGAGGAGAAGCAGATCTCCAGGGGGAAAATTAAGCGCGATCAAGATGACTTTTCAAAGGCTGTGTTTTTTTAATCACTCATCCTGGCGATCCTAATCATGATGAGATAATAAACTTATCAAAATATTTTTTTATTGTCGTCCCCTCGATAAGTCTACAACGTGTAAATTAAATCTGATCGCTTAAAGTAGGGCAAAATCGAGCCCAAAGAGTCAGTTACATACATACAAACAAACATACAGGTGAAACTAATAAAAGCGTATTAAAAATGGCAGATTTTTTAGTTCCCCATGATGGGGACCCCTACGGGGATTTTACCCTGTCATTCACTTAAAGTAACCTTCACCAAGTTCATTTCATCTTTGCAAAAAGCTAAAATGATTTTAAAAAAAAAAAAAAAAAAAAATTGAAGTAAGTTTTAATAAATATTCAAATTCAAATTTCAAACACTGCCGTACTCATTAGGCTTGTGCTAATAGAGAGTTTTTGCATACCGTATTTTCTCCTGGCGCGCATGCTCATAGGAAATTGCGCATGCGTATCTGTAATAATGTTTGCTATGAGCATGCGCGCTAGGAGAACGAAAGCTACCGGACGTCCAAATACGGTATACAAAAACTCTCTAATATTGACGAAGCTGTTAAATTAACTACGTTGACGAGAATGAGAGGTCAGCTTCCAGTTGACGAAGAAGAATTGAATATGAATAGCGGTGATTCTCGACCTCGAAGCTAAATGGCGTTAGAAGTAGTGTTCATTTTAGAGGAGGTTGTATTTAATTTTCGGAAAGAGAGGTATCGATACTAACGGTTAAATTTTCAAATTTAACGCACGCTTTTGCGGCTGTGCTGTTTTTTAATGACAGATACTGTGAATCATGCACGAAATTTGAAGCATTCTTCTCAACTTCACTTAAATTAAACATTCGATCGTTTTGATAGTTATTTTAAAATGAAATTTAAACGAAAAAATTCGATTAATTAATTATTTTAGTTCCTGTTTACTGAATTAAAAGTTCAATTTTCTGCACACACACACACAAATGATGGGTAGATACTGAAAATATAGCAAAAAGGTGTAACAGATTTCTCCTTGCGGGTCTCTTAATAAACAATTCAAATGAATGCAGTAGGTTGCGCAGTATTCAGGTACATAACGAATCCACACATTGCAAAATTAAGGACGTTAAAATTGACAGTTTATTTTCATTAATTTTCATGGTTAAGTTCCTGAATAGCCGAGTGGCTAGCGCTCTGGCGCTCGGTACCACAGGTTTGGTTTCGAGCCCCGGCGGTGCCATGGATGTTTGTAGTGGTTCGGAATCCACTTTAAACAGTAGGTCCCGGTCCTATAATAGATCGTAGAGCGTTGCGGGGGCATTGTTACTCCGCGTCCGTGGCTTATCGTCAAGTTACACGCGCCCCTGGGTAATGCAAAGTGAGTAACGACTGTGCAGCGCTTGCCTTAAGGCATCCAAAGACCAAGCTGTCTGAGTGTTTGCCAGTTGCATTAAAACAAAAAAATTTCATGGTTAAGGAAAATCACGCCATTCCAGTACTTACATTTCTGATATTTGAACACCTGCACCCTACATGAGAAGGAAAATATGCTTCATACATTCTATCTCACAGGCGCGCAAATGACGATTTGCATTTTTCTGCAAGAATTCCATCCCCCTCCCTCCCACTCACTGTCATCACCCTTCACCTGAAGACACGGTTCCCGTAGGAATCCGCCCTCGTTACTCTCTTTACGGCATCCGGAAGTGAGACGCCCCCTTGCACAAGAGGAAGAGGGCGCCCCGAGGGGTCCCCTGGGCCATCACCCTCCCCTCCCACATTACGAATGCAAATTCTGAGACGAACGAGGCCTCTGGCGGGGAATGTCTTCTTCTGAAAAACTTCCTTTCATATCGATGGTTGAGAACATCTACCATTGATAATGAGACTGATACGGCACCGATTTTCTGATGCTGGAATTCGTTCTTTAGGTCAGATTTGGAACGCTGAAATGAACCAGTGAAAATCGAGTTTAAAACGCTATTGCTGACAGCAATATTAAAAAAAAAAAGTAGTGAGTTGTTTCTGTTATACTTTCCAACTCTTTTGTGGAACACATTACTCTTAATGGTTTGGTTTGTCGGTCTACGGTCATTTTGCATATTTTGGGCTAAACAGACAGGGACCCTAAGCAGTTTAACTTGGATTACGAACCACTCACAAACATCCATGCCACCGCCAGGATTCGAACCTGCATCTTGTGGTACCAAAAGGCCAGAACGCTAGCCAATTGGCTATCAGGCCACCACATTGCTCTTATGGTAAACCGATCAGACATAAACAATCATTCGTGATAAAAAATCGTTTTGTTTATTGTTTTATAGAAAAGATCAGACCTTTAGCCTTTCGGAAAACAGTTTTTGAGTGTTTGCAGAGAGTGCCAATGCTCGTCAACTCTACAACGCCAAGAAAAGCAATTGTTCAAATACTTTAAGCAGCCTCCACCCAATTCTGATGAAGAAGTCTGTTAATGGAGGGTTAAATTAGCTTCTATAAATGTAAACTGATCCTTTTACATTATATTGAGGATATTGAAACAGCAATCTGTGTATATTTTGTAAGCCAGATTCATTCACACATCCATTTAATAAAAGAAGTACATCGTAAAGGAAATATCTTGCACTCATTACCAATGGGAAGTTTGTTATTTATAAGAGAAAACAGGCTGGAGTGGTGAATAATGCATTCGATTTCTGAACTGAAGTATTCCATCCAAAACCGAAAGCTTGTTGCTGTCAACCTAGTAAAATAAATAATTTATTTTGTCAGCAAGTAAAAAAGTGGCGTGCATTCGAAATTAACAACAAGTTTCGCTATTTATTTTATCGTTATTTATGTTACTTACAGTTTAACACATTCAAAATTTTGAACGACCTGCAAATTCCATGATGCCGAAAGTCCTGGCATTCGAAACAGTAACATCATCAAAATTTGAAAGAGCAGGAAATTTTATGATGCAAAAATCACCATCATCTTCCCTATCCTTCTAGACGATGGATGCTATTTTTGCCCAGGAGTTTAGGTTTCTGTGCTTGGAAACTGATCTGTGCTGTTTTTGAATGCCGATCATCTGATCTGAGGGTCATTATGTCACGGAATGACATATATGCAGTAAATTTGGCTTCATCCAGAATGCGCGACCCTATGGATTCCGTTGTTTCGTTTTATGTCATTGAAATTTGAATGTGTTGCACCTCGAACCCAAAGGGAGGAAGTTTCTTGAGCCTAGGGGTTTGTCACAGCGATCACCTGCATAGACTGGCAACTTAGGCTTTGGGTTTCGATCAAATCTCTATTTGTTCAGCCTCAACCTATTAGCGGCCTAGTGGCCAAGTGGCTAGCGCTCTGGTCTTTGGTGCCACTTGCTTTGAGGTCTGAATCCTGACGGTGGCAAGTATATTTATAAGTAGTCCACTTTTAAACTCCACTTTAGTTCCTGGTTTGTTTAGCAGTCGTGTCATCGATGACCGTAGAGCGACAGACCAAACTTCCTCAACCTATTATTCTCCAGCTCTATTTATTATGTACAATAAATAATGGAAAATGCCTAAAAATAAAACAGTGGTAAAAAAGATAGAGACAGAAATATAAATTTACTATATTTTTTTACCCTATTTGGACCAGTATTTATCCCTAATAAAAGAATTGTCTGAGGTAAAACCGTGGCAGAAAGGGCTCTAGGTCGATTGCAAATCGAAATCAGGTCGTAAATTGGGAATAGAGTTCAGAATTGAAAAAAAACAAACACACCCAAAGCTCATTTTAATAAACTGCGATGGAAAATATTTGTTTTAGCATCATAACTGACACAGACAGGTAGCACCTCTCTAACAAATCCTGAGCCCTATGTCATGTCATATAGCCTCATGGCAATTGTCGTAGAACGAACGCATTTAGAGTAACAGAGCATTTTGGCTTCCGCCTGTGCCACAGAAGAAGATACTATCATTCAACCAAAATTTGGAGTGAATCCTATGTTTATGGTGATGATAGTGGGCTCCACATAATTCGGAGATAGTTATTAAAAACCATTTGATTCTCATTTTTTTTTCTTCTTATGAATACAATTAGAATTGGAAGTTTCCTAAAGTGACTAATGAAACGATTTCTCATACCGAATGGCTTTCAATGTTTGTTTTCCTCTGTGTGTGTGTGGAACTCATGGCCCTTTAGATTAAATCAAAGCTGTTTTCAAGTTAAAAATGCTACCCATTGTGACGTAACACTGAGGTAAGTTATGCTCGGAGATTGGTTACTCTACTGTTATCTTTTGCACACTTTGGGCTGATTAGACAGGGACCTACAGTCTAAAGTGGATTCGTAACCCTCCATTCCACGTCCAAAGCTCGAACCTGTAGCCCGTGGTACCAAAGGCTAAAGAGCTAATCACTTGGCCCTCAGGCCGCTTGTGCTCAGAGTAAAGAAACTATTTATAGTTACATTGATTTATCTCATCAAAAGAACGGCACGTGTTTTGAAATTATGCGTGAATCAAGTAAATTTTAGACTTCTTCAAAAGAATGCAAGTGCTGTTCAGACAGGACATATCGATCAAAAAAGATTATTGGAAGGGGGTGGAAGCTGGGATCGAACTACAACGATACACAAGGCTTTCAAACTCTTGTGAAAGGTTTGTAAACAATGAGCACCATTTTGTAAATTATTGCCTGTTTGGCGACTTGGAGAAATTGAGGAGGGCACTTCGTTCACTGAGAGATGCCATTAACTGGTGAGCTAGAAATCTTACTGGTCGGGACATCGGCCTTTTGCGAATGAGTGAGTATATAATAATTTCCTAAAGAGCACTCTGTTTTATTTTAATCAAAAGTTGTACTGCTCAACATCTACTGGAAGAAAAAAAAAAGAGTTATATCCTCAAATAGTGTAGAATTTGAAATATGCTTAGCCGTGAAACTTTAACGCATATGACATTGTCTGTTGTTTACTATTTTTCAGTAGGCATCGGCTTAATGGATAAACTTTCCAGAAATGTGCGACACATACAGAACTATTTGGAGAAGTGGGACGCGGCGTACGAAAAGGTGCCTAAGTGGCTGGACCGGGACCTCAGGGAACAGGAAAATACGCTGGAACTCATTTTATGCGGAAATTACGAAGCTTACGAAGTACTCTTTGAACTCATTCGTCATTTGGAAGACGAGGCAGAAATATGTCTCGTCTTTTGCAACCTCAAAAGCGAAGTCGATCATGAACTGACGGCTGCAGCGGCGCACATTCGCGACCAACCCAACTTGGATGATAATACTTTGTCATTCAATTTGATGCTCCTACTGGAAGCGAGTAGGTTTCTGAGTAGAGTAATTATGCTTACACTTGATGCTTATGCACCACTGTTACAGGGCTATCAACTCGCGTATTATCATCACTGTCAAAATTTCCCCCACTGGATTTTAGACATCGAGCCCCTTGAACCGATCAAGCCCGATTTCTTCTCGCTTTTACAGTGCACTTTCCTCAGTTGATCAGTATATCAATAGGAACTGCAACAATAAACTATTGATTAAAATATAATGATAAAACCGAAAGCAAATAAGTAACGGGTTCTTACACTGGAACCACTCGGAAGAAATGAGCGTTTGATTTCTGTGCACTTTAAGAACGAAGTTTTTGTTAATAATTTGCATCATACATGTTCAAGTGCTGCATATATCAATACGAACTGTAACGATAAACTCTTTCTTTAACCGAAAGCAAATAAAAGAAAAGCTTTTTCCCTCTCTTTTAAAACAACAATATTAATCCTTGGTTTAATATACGACAGAGAAAGAAAAGACCTAAAAATAGTAATTTTTTATTCATTTTTCGTTGGAATTGTTTTCATAAGTTACCAATGTTCTTTCACAATCATTATTGCATTAAATTTTTTTTTTATCGAAATATTTTCTTCGTGCAATTTATCTCGTTCGTAAGTGAGTAAAGCTACAAAACTGGAAAACATTGTTAAAATGCATTAAAAGAATTCTGTTATTGTTTTAATTTACTCTGCTAAAAATTTATGTTCCTGTACTATTTACTCTGCTTACTCTGTTGATCAAAATAGTGATAAATTGGAATGATTTTGATTAACGTATGAGGTAAAAAAGGGTGTTGATAAACGTACGTTGAGTATGTTGAGTATGTTGAGCAAAGTTACATTGTATAAAACTCATTTTAATATGGATGGTTAACTGGCCTATTTATTGTCTTTCATCGACATTTTTTTTTTAATATTTATAAAATATTTATAGATGACTTTAAACATATTTAATTAAAATACACTGCTGACTTTTAAAAAATTTTCTTTAAAAATGTGCATTTTAATAAAAAAAAAAAAAAAAAAGGACAATTGTAGAACCGCAAATTTCAAAATTCGTTACTGTAATTTCTATTGGATGCTCTGTTTCATACATTTCTGAATTTTAAACTTTTATTCTAAAGACTCATTGAGCCAGTTCAAAATGTTTCTCAAATTCAAATCTTCTTTTTCTTTTACATATTGTCGACGGTTAAATAAATTATCTCTTTTCGATGGGTTGCAAAAAAAACTTTTCATTTTCTTAACAAAAAAAAAAAAAAAAAAAAAAATGCATTATTTAACAAAAAAGGCGAGTGTAGATTCGCATAGAAGGAATTTTCCCAATTTGTTACTGCAACTTATATTATATATTTCTTGAGTTTCTGATTTTGAAACTTTCACATAAAAACTCAGATTTTTGTTTACAGGGTTGTCCATTTCTGTGAAAATTTGTGTCATATGCATGCTTCTAATAATCTTGTTTGTAATAATGCATTAAATAATATGTGAAAAAATTTATCATGTGTGATTCTTTTATTTTAAACTGCATACAATTATTGGTACTAACGTATTAACGCTACCTTGGCTACAGAGATTTGGCGGTTTTTAGGTGTCACCAATCTAACAGCTACAGATTTGGCGGTTTTAAGTGGCGCCAATCTAACAGCGACAGATTTGCTGATTTTTGGCGCCATTTTTTGGTGCTACGAAAATGCGTATTTGGGATTTGCCAGAAACAGAACAAGACGCAATTTTTATTTTTCAAGAGCGAAATATTTTACCAAAAAAAAAACGAAAATGTCCCAATTCCCATGTCATGAAACTTTATTTTGGTAAACGTAAGTTTTGGGAATGCAATTTCTGTCAGTGTGCTTATCATGTGGGACTTAGAAAAGACAACTGGTTTGAGGAAGCAGAATTCCATTTAAAACCGCCAAATCTGTAGCTGCGGTTGGCGTTCAAAAGATAACTGCGTGAGCGTGCGAACAACAAGATTGCTCTTTATTGGGGCAATTGCAGCCAAGGTAGCGTTAATACGTAAGTACCCAATTATTTAATTTATGATTTTTTTTTTATTACTATGATCCCTGACAATGATTGACAAATTCTTTACGAACATTTAATCACAACAACAAGCTATTGTTATGCTAGTGTACTGCTAATCAGTTTCATTGTCAATTACAACCTGGTAGATAAATGTTACATGCTTTGAATTAAATGGGAATAATTCAACAAATAGATTTTCAATTCAAATTTATTTAAAAATAAAAGATAAACAAATAATAAATTAAAATGTTTTATTTAATAAAAATTGTAATAGGCTACCTTAAGATACAGGTTACCCATAAGTTACTTAATAATTACTCATTTAAGTTTTATTTTAACTAGATGCTTTTCGTAATTTAAAAAAACACATATATTGTTACAACTGTGATTTTCAATTTAATATCTGATGAAATGACCTTTTAAAAATTTTAATCAGTTTTGTTCAAAAAGGAAATTCGGGTTACTTTTCAAAAAAAATTTATAATCTCTTGAAAGAAATTTAAAAAAAATTACAGATTTCAGTGATGTCCAAAATTGAAAGTGGTCAAAAAACACGAAAAACTCCTCTCCCAAAAACAATATCCAAGAGTTTTATGGTTAAAAATAAATAAATAAAACTCTGTATGAAATTTTTCGAATAAATAAAAGTAGCATTGCACGCATTAAAAATAGACAGCTATGATAAATAAAATTTCGGTTTTTTTTTAGATTTTAATCCCCTTTGTTATATTAATAAGTTGAGTAACTGAATAAGCAGCCCAGTAAGAGCTAACTGATGTATGCCTTTAAACAAACAAAAAATAATAATTTGAAATTATTAAAGTTTACAGTATGCATATATATATTTATATTCAGACTAGTCCATTTAACACATTTCCCGACTTCGTAAAATTAAACTTATATCAAAGAGATGAACTCATTTTTTTCATTGTTAGCATGGGTACCATTAAAATATCTTGTAATGTTAATCATGAATCAATAGGTTATTTATTTAGTGTTGCATAAATACCAAGAGATGCAATATGTTCGAAAATGTTTGGATTCAAGATGCAATATTTTGTTTATTTTATTTTTATTAATATCCATTCAATTAGCAAAAATTGCATAATTATCGCGATTATTATATTCATTTATCAATCAGAGCCTAATAGTCAACAGCTTTCCTTGTTTTCCCACCGTTTGCTAGCACGTATGAATTTTTTCCACTCCCAATTCTAGATATTGCCAAGTGTCCCAATACTTTTTTCAGTGATTGCATCATCGAAATATCCATTATTAATATTATAAAGTCGATTATTCTTCATGGCTGGCTTTAAGATCCGCAACATTCAACAATGCATACAAAAGCACCGCGCCCGACACTTTCTGTCAACTCAAAGGGGTTGAATTAAGTAGTATTTTGAACCTGATTTATTGATTTAAAAATGCAGTTTCATTTTAGTTTTAGTTTAGTTTTATTCCAGAATTTCTTTGATTAGTCCGATAAATATTTGAAGAAATTCAAATCAGCAACTGGAATAGGATAGTGAGAAATTTTGAACCGTCGTTTAACAGATCTGGTTATTATGATGGGTATAAACTCAGTCTTCTTGGGAGCTAACATTTTCTTAATATTATCGGTATTTTCGGAATGAATCGGTATTTTTAACAAAGTGTTACGTTAATTCATCATCATCATCATCAATAGCACGACAGCCCAGCGTGGGCCAAGTCTTTCCTTTGAAGAGATTTCCAGGCATTCCTCTGGGTTACAGGTGTCCTCCAATTCGCAGTACAGCAAAATCCTTCTCAACTGCGTCTATCCATCGCAACTTGGATCGTCCTCTTAGTCCCTGAGGCTTTGCCAAAAACGAGCCTTTTACAGGGTTTAAATCATCCATTCTAAATAGATTACTTTTAATCTATTGATCTTAATCAATTTTATAATATTTGGGTCTTTATAGCATTTATAAATGTCTGCGTTGTACCGTCTTCTCTCCAAGAATAGCCTTTGAAATCATTCGCTCAAATAGACTCAAACGGGCCTCATCAGTTCTTGCCAAAGTCCATGTTTCAGAGCCATAGATCAAAATAGTTCTAATAAGGGTTTTATATAACAAGAATTTAGTTTTTCTGCTTATGAAGTGTGATTTAAACAGATTTCTTAACCAAAGAAAGGCCTTATTGGCACACACAATGTCACGTTAATTAGTCTTTGCAAAATAGCTTCAATAAGTTTGTCTACCCTTATGCACAATCAGCTGTTCACAAATTACATACTGAAAAATACTAGAAAATCAACTGAATATTACAGAATTTAAATACGCACATTCTGAATCAACAGCTTGAACAACACAGAATCAACACCTTGATTGACAATAGCACAGAAATTACATTTGCATTATTCTCATTTTTTGAACAATTTTCCTTCTATAAATGTGCGTTCAAGAGACAATGGACACCAAAGTTTATTATCTTTTAATCTCGTGATTTTAATGATAAACTATTGGAATCTTTGGATGCATTTTTCTGTTTGTTTTTCGGACTTTATATTTCTGAGAATTTAATATCCTTAAACGAATATCTAAAAAGTAGCTAGAAGACATTCCTTAATTATTATCAGAATCTCGTGATTTTTTAAAAAAAAAGTTTGAAATTTAAAAAAATCTCTAATCTCACATATCAAAGAACACTATTCTCACATCACTTAAAAGACCGCAACCCGTTAAGATAGCAAACCCGTTTTCCAAATTTGGGGTGTGGGGTTCGAATCTCGATAACTAATGCCGAACAGAAAGCTTCCATGTGGACGGAGGTGGGTCTATTAAATTCGTATGCTGTAAAGTCCATCTGATGGGCTTCGCGGAAGAAGATATGAATCTGTACCAATGCCGGTGTGTTCTTTCAAAATTGTATATCCGTATCAAAATGCCCGACATTCAAAAAAAAGTTCCAAACATCAGGTATTCTCTTCTTTTTTTTCTTTTTAAGACATGATAACATCGATTCAATTCATAAGGCGTGATAACACCGATCCACTCATAAAACACTAACTCAACTGTTAACTGTTCCATAATATATTTGTGCATCCTTTATAATGCTGCTATCTATAGGATGACCCTCAAAAGGAGAAGTTAAAATAAAATTAGGTTCTTTTTTTCAAGGCAAATCTAAATTAATTTTAAATAATAATAATAAAAAAAATGCACCCAAAAGGAGATGGGAAGAAATTATTAAAAAAGAATGTTGATATGCTTATATTTCACAACCACCTACTATGTTATGCAATATTTTTCATTTAGATTTCAGACTAGGACTTGCTACTGACAGTTTTATGTGAATTTATCCAATTGCTGTTTGATAAGAAGGGGAAAAAAAAAAAAAAAATGAACTGCAAATTTGTAAATGGCGAGATTCCATCTCAAGTCGTACATTTATGTTTAGAAACTACAAAGTGATTAACATTTTGTAACCACCCACCATTTGCAATTAAATTCTGGACATGAATTTCGATTGAAGTCGGCATCGGAAGCGACTGCATCCTCTGGAAAAACGGAAACGTCCCTGTGCCGATCATTATCACAACTCGTCTGCAGCATTGAACTTTTTGGAACATCCCCCCCACCGTCTCGGGAGGCAATAAAAACGGGCGCTCTGCTTAATATGCAGTCCTCCTGCCCCGGGTGTCGACGTGTTCGATGTTGGGGGAGGAGCCGCCTCTTTCGCACTCCTTCGCTTCTTCTGCAACATCAAAGGAGGAGGCCGCTTCCGGTGAGGCACTCATAAGCACTTCGGAAGGAATAAGATTTGCATCATCAATAATGATGTTGAACCTCGTTAACCTGTGCAAGAAGAGCCCCGTAGAAGTTTTCGATCAACCGTTTTTGTTACCTGGAAGGACAAAGCGATTCCACCCAAGTACTAATTCTCGGAAGTTTCAGCACTGCAATGTAGTGCTGTAATATATGTGTAAGCTGCTATACTAGCAGCTAGTTGTGTCAGGATGAAATACCAGTCTCTCTTTCTATTTACATTTATTTATTTACACTATTAATACATACATACACATGGCACCCTGTGCCTCTTCTACAATAGTATTAATATTTAAAAGCCAAGAGCCTGTCTCTGACCGTCTGTTTCGATCTGACGCTCCTAGCGTTCACCTCGTGGTCTGAAGATCTCACCGCAACTGCCACTTACCACACTGGACCTGTTACTGGTCACAGTTACCAATTATAACCGTGACCTCTCGCGGTTATATAATAATAATATTTAAACCTTACATAAGTGTTACAGAATCTTCAATTGCAACTTTATATCTGTACTGTTAGTACACCGCATCACTGTGTCCAGAGTTCAGCTGCCGCTTTTTTGAGAACAATGTGGATAAAGTTGTGACACAACAAACATTGTGCTCAGTTTGTGAACAAGCATTCTCAAGAGTGGAATCTAGCGCCTTCCTCCTCGAGCCTGGACACGGAAGCTATCGGCTCGCTGGCCAGGAATCATAAGTGGCAAGAGTCCTAATTTCTTAGATTATATTAATGAAAGCCATGCATAATATATACAGAGAGATTATAATTAAAATCCCATGTTCAAAATGCTGTCAAAAAAAGAACCACTCGGCACAGTGAGTTCACATTTGAACTGAAGACACTCGAAGAAGGGGGAAACGGTAAAGCATAAAAAAAAAAAACAGTTCCACAGATTTTCTCCATCCAATTGGGGTTTGCCGTGGTGGATGGGCTTTCCACTCACAGTGTCACAACTGTTGAATGACTTGGATGTCATTTTTTCCGTCCAAAACCGGAACAATCCATCACATGGAACACTACAGTGAGTTGAATGTGCAACTCATGCTAAATACGTTGTCATTTGATTCAAACTATCACTGACAGCCGAATTCACTTTCATTATGCCGCTTACAGCACCACTTATTTATACACTTTGGAACTTTTGATGCCGTACCGTTTCCCCCTTCTTTCAAGTATTTTCAGTTCAAATGTGAACTCATTGTGAAGAGTGGTTCTTTTTTTTTATTGCATTTTGTAAGTGGGATTTTAATTATAATCACCCTGTATACATTTAACATTTAAGTGCATTGTTTGACATTGGATTAGAGCTGGATTGTGTTCAATGTTTCCAAATCTTTCATCTAAACCTGAAATTTTTAAAAATAAGCTTACATACATAGACATACCTATCTAGCATAGCACACACAGACAGACACACATACAAATATATATATGCACATATATTTATGGTGCGTTTAACAATTATTCTATGAAATGATTTGAAATAAAATGTATTATAAATATGAACAATTGTAAGTAATAAAATATGGATTCTTTCACAAAATTTCGATGTAACTCACCCATGAAAATGAGTCGTAAATGGAAATGTTTGTCATTTATGTTAAAACGTTTATGTTATTTCATTGAAATAATATTTAAAATACAAACGAAAAGTTTCCCCAAATAATCTAGATTGTCATGAAATTAGCTTTTTAAAGATAAATATGTTGATGTTTTCAAGTCTTTTTGAATGATCGTGTTTTGAGAAAAAATGTTTTTGAAGACTTTCTTAACTGTAAAAATGATTCGACTGAATTCGTATTCGACACTATACGAATTCCTATTCAAATTATCTTTCATCTAACAGTCATATAATCAAAAAAGGAAAATGGTTTTGGAAGTAGAAAAGTTTGAATAGTAATTATAATTATTGTGAAGGCTTCAGGCAGTCGAAAATTGTCTTTTACAACCCATACCGTAATACTCAAATATATAGTTAAGATATTTATGTAAGCAAGGAAAAAATAACAACATAAAAAACAATGGTAATGACTAAAAATTAAAAAAAAAAAATTGTTTACGCTAGAAAAATAACTTATATTAAAATTAACTAATACTAAAATAACTAAATTGCAAGATCAGGTTTTCAATATTTTTAAAATTAAAAGTGACTCCGCAAAATGTGTTCCATTAAATATCGCTGCCGTAGTAACAAATAATTTTAATATATATTTATCAATTTCAGAGCTGTTAATATTTTTTTTTTTTCAAAAGTGGGGGTTTTTTATTTTTTTTTTTATGTCTTGGAATCTTGGGTTCTTATTTCAAAAATTATAGAAAATATTGGATTTTGAATCTTATTAAAGAAATAGATACCTATAAAAGTTAATATATATATATATATATGTAGTTAGTTTTATAAGTATATGTATTTGTATAATACTTTTGTTTGTATCTGTTTTTAGGAATACTGTTATTCGAAATTTTTTCAGTTGACGAACAATTATCATAAGAACTCAAGAGCAATTATCAGGAATGAGTTATACGTATTCAAGGAGCTGCTGATAAAGTAATGGGGACTAAAATAATTTATAATATAATTATTTTAAGTTATAGTTTTATAGCAAAAATAGTTTAATGGACGTTTTCGTTTTTTACAGTTTAATTTTTGCTTTAAATAAAAATATGAATGTGATCATCTCGTTACTCCGTCTACTTTCCTGCAACTTTGTTTAGCCGTTTCACTGTCTTAAATCAGGCCGATAAATCTCAAACTAGCTATAATGGGTGAATACATTTTACTAATAAGTGAACGAAAAATGAGTGAATTTAACTGATGAATGAAGAATGAAGGATGATGAATGAATTTAACTGATGAATGATGATGAATGAATGTGGCTAAATGAATGAAAAGGATGATGAATGAAGAATGAATAGAAATGAAATGAGAAGAATAAATTGAAATGAAATGAGAAGAATGAATTGAAATGAATGAGAAGAATGAATTTTACTACAAGACGAGTGGACGAAGTGCTTACTGACAGCATGCAAGCTATATCGTATTGGTCAAATCAAAGCTGCCATGCCTCAAGGTAGCTTACTCAGCCCAATTCTTTTAACATCTTTACGTTCGACTTTCCCCAAGTTCAAAATGTGAGTATTTGCCTCTTCGCTGATGACTCAGCAGCACTGGTTGTGGGAACTACTGTCAGATTCATGACAAGAACTCTTCAAAACTTCCTTGACTCCTGGAAGAGTGGCTTACACTATGGAGAATCTCTGCCAATACAGATAAAAGTAAAGCTTTTTATTTTCAGAAAAAGTTCATGCTAGGTCTCCGTATGAAGATATTTTCCTGTTTGACGATCCGATAGAATGGATCAATCAAGTCAATTATCTTGGCTTAATCCTCGACAGTAAATTAACATTCCAGAAACATCTCCACACTGTAAAGACAAAATGTTGGTACAAATTACATCTTAGTTTGCCGTTAATAGGAAAATATTCTACTTTATCGTTACAAGACAAATTCCTTTTATACAAACAAGTCCTTAGACTAATCCGACTTAAGCAGCACCCATCTGGGGCCTTGCTGCAAAAACAAAAAGAAACAAAATTCAAGTTATTCAATGGAATGATGCATTTTTACATTTTTTCTACAACTAACCTTTTTTTTGATAAACATTTTCCACCCCAAATTCAATTTTGGTCGACATGGGTAATAGCAACGATCCATCACTGGCTGGCAGTACTAATATGTGAGTGCTAAAAAAAAAAAAAAAAAATGTTTTTAATACTAATTATTTAATTTTGAGAAAGCCAATGCAAAATTAGGGCGCAGATGATCTACTGGAAAACCCAATATCACTTTTGTCACACTCAAAAACCACACGGAACAGAACGGGCAGAGAGACAAAAATAAAAATCACACTTGCGACAGAGTCGCATTGCGTGTCGTTTCGAAGACGAGATGGGGTTTCAAACCGTCTGATAAGAAAGCCGGTCGGTTTTCTGGTTGGGGAAAGAAAAAAAAAAAAGAATAAATACGGGGAAAGAGAAAACTTATAAAGAGGGGGAAAAAAAAAAAAAAAACCACGAGCAGATAGTATCGTATGAACTCCCACTTTTTTTTTTTTTTTTTTTTTTTTTTCAAATGTATCTTTTCACCCTGCTCTGAAGGCGGCGTGTGTTTTTACACAGAAACCACCTGCTAGGCTAGCGAATTATTATTTTTCTTTCTCTCCTTTCCCGCTACAACTGATCTTTCGATGTCTATATCATGCGTCCACTTTATCGGGGATATTTTCCGTTGATTCGTTCATGTATACAAAAATAAACATCCAGCTTTCATGTGGGGTTGGGAATGTTCAAACGGATGGCTTAAGCCCATATGAAAATAGGGCGCAGTTCATCTACAAGAAATTCCAATATCACTATTAAAAACAATAAAGTAAAAGAGACACATTTAAAATGACGCAACACACAATTGAGAATATTTTATTGAGTGCCTCATTCTATGCCGATTCTACTTTCAAAAATCAAACTATAGTTAAGAAAAACATGCCACAGGCTCCTGCTTTAGTGTAATGGAAAACAAAGTACTTAAATGTCAGGAAAATATTTTATTCAATGCTTTCTAATTTACAGCAAATTAAGAGATTAGAACTCTTTTCGTTGCACAGAAAGAATGGCACACCTTCACGAAGACTACTTTCTTTTACTTTAGTGTGTCTTTTGCTACAACAATTCTGACTTTCTTTCGGTTCGTAGGTATCTCGCACATCTATGATTTCATGTTCCACAGTAATAAACAGAAATCTGTAATTGATGACATGAATAGACGTTTGCTTTAGCTAGCTTTCTACAGAACTAAAATGGTCGATGCTGCTTCTTTTTGATAAAAATCGGCATACGATAAGTGCTTCACAACGATACTCAAATGTAAAGCAATTCCTCTAAAAATTGTCAAGCCCTAAGCTTGTTCGTGATATGCTTAAATTGAGTTCAATGCACGTTAATATACATATATAAAATACATAAATAAATAACACAAAATGAAGGCAACCTACAACGCTTCTAAATATTAAAATATTATAAATATAAATTATTTTCTTTAAATAATGTTATATGTAAAAAAATTGCTGTTATAGTTCAAGTAGGTTATGAAAAAAAAAAAAAAAAAAAAAAAAAACCATGAATATAAAAATATATACTAGTACGTGAATATCTTTTGTTAAAATTTGACAAAAAATTTGACAAAAAAAAAAGTATATTTTTGTCTTTATGTAAACACTAAGTGAAAGTCTATGTAAAATGTATCGCATTGACTTCCCCACATGTAGACAAACTGTCATGCACCATTGAGCTAAACAAATGGCACTATTCTGAAGCCAATCGAGTCATTTAGAGAAAAAAATAAAAAAAAAAATTAATGTTTTTCATAAAAATGCCAATCCTCTTTATGGAACTATTTAATGCCTGCTAGCTCAATGCAAGCCTTATATCATTAAAAACACAAAGTTAAAATTCATTAGATTTTGAAAATGATTATAACAGTTAAAAATGTTACCGCATAGAGGTGTAGCAAACAATAAAGATATTTCAGAAATTCAGTATGAAAGTTCTGAATGTCTGAATTCAGTATCCTAACAGCTCGGAATAAAACAGCTGCATCTCGAGTTCTAATGTTCGATTTTTCTGAAACTAGTGATTCGAACCCGGTCAGTTACATTAAAGTTAGTTACAAAAACTTTAATTGTGATGCTAAAATTTTTCCACATACATTTTAATTTAAATATAGTTAGCATTTTGAAACTTTTAAGCCTTGATACAAATTAGAAAGCATGTACATCTCCATAAATAGGGTGCAGAAGAGTTCACTACTTAACAAATATTTAAAAAAAACATGTTGAAAATCTTTTTAACTTTTCGAAAAATTAGAACATTAATTAATTTAAAAGAATATTAATTCGTAAAAATATAAATGGTTAAGTGACAAAATGTAGAAATACATAGACACATACTCAAGCACAAAACTATATACATGCATACAAATAAATATACATAAGCACATATATATACGCATTGACACAATGAAATATATACTCATATATTTATATTCACATATATATATATACACGACAGCCCAGATTGGGCCAAGACTTTCCTTTGAAGAAATTTCAATGCATTCCTTTGGGTAAAAAGGATCCTCCCATTCTTAACCCCTAGTACAGCAAAATCCTTCTCAACTGCGTCTATCCATTGCAACTTGAATCGTCCTTTTCCACTTTGTCCCTGTGGGTTTGTGAAAATGAGCCCTTTTTACAGAGTTTAAATCATTCATTCTAAATACATGAGCAACCCAGTTTAATCTATTGATCTTATTAAATTTTATAATATTTGGGTCTTTATAGCATTTATATATTTCTGCGTTGTACCGTCTTCTCCAACAATCCCTTTTCCTAACACCTTCAAGAATAGGCCCTTAAAATCTTTCGCTCAAATAGACCCCAATGGGCCTCATCAGATTTTGCCAAAGTTCAAGTTTCTGAGCCATGCACAAAAATAGGTCTAATAAGGTTTTATATAACAACAATTTAGTTTTCTGCTTATGAACTGTGATTGAAACAGATTTCTTAATCCAAAAAAAGGCCTTATTGGCAGATACAAATCTGTTTTTATTTCAGGTAAGATATTATTTTGACAATTAATTTCTGATCTTAAGTATTTAAAACTAAGTACAGATTCAAAAGTGTATATATATATAATTCAAAATATAAATATATATACATACATATATATATAATTCAAAATACATATATATATATATATATATATATATATATATATATATATATACATATTCGTGTTCGAAACGTGAACATACTCACTGACATACGTACATACACGCGCAAAACATGCACTTATAAACGTTCATTTGCGTATATAAGTGCATGTCTACACACAGATAGAAGCTCACATTCACGCATTCAAATGCATTTGCAAGCACTCTTAAGTACATAAGCATTTGTTCCTGAGGGTGCCTACATAATCATGCTTGTTGAAAAAAAAATACAGGTTAATGTATGTATATTTAAGAATACATCTTTACCGATAACAGTACATAGAGAAATATACATTTAGACATACATATGCATATACGTCTTTATAAACAAACGCATGACAAGCTTTAATATATAAATAAAATCTAATTTTGAGAAGGGTGAGTTTCGTTTGCAAAAGGTTTGATTTGATTTGCACAAGAGCGAATTTGATTTGCAAAAAGGTGAATTTCACTTTCCAAACCTATATATTTTTCAAGAGTATTTGAAATATATTTTCTTATGATTATAAAACAAGTACAAAAAATTAAAAAAAACTGAAATCTTCTAAGCAAATTTCAACTTATTATGTGTGAACATTCGAGAACGGATGCATAAACTCAAGAATATGCCAATGTTTAATAATGCACGAGATATGTGAAGCAAATGATTGAATACTACATGAATGGCCAAATTCAATAGCCACATGAATATGTTGAATAGATCAAGAACTTCATGAAGAGTTAATTGTTCAAGAATCTCTAAAAAATATACAAAAAAGTAAGATAAATGTCGTCGGAAATGAAGAATGAAGTATTCCAAATTCTACAAGAAACGTAGTCACATTCAATAGCCTAAAGAATATATCAAAGTTTGAAAATTCTACGTATAAATGAGAAATGAAGTATTCCACATACATTAAGAAGCCCTATACAGCTCAATAAGCATGGAAAATGCCAAAAGTGATAAATATGAAACTTCAAGAAGGAATTGATCAACGCACTACGAGTACTTACAGCCATTGGATATTCAAATGTTTAAAATCCCAACCCAAAACATGAAAAGTGATTCAAAACCATACTACAAAACATTTCTATTAAAAGCCAAATTCTCCAGAAAATTCCTGAGAATTATTGTTATTCATGAATTATTTCAAAAGTTAAGGGGGCCAAACTACCATTTTTTCCGCCAAAATTTGCAAATTAGGAATGGAGTTCATTTGCTTGCTGCGCTTTTTGGATTGCGCCACGAACCCCTAACCAGGACAACATCATGTTCACACTTGATAATAAATAAATAATAATAATAATAATTCAATTTTCAAATAATTTTCAAAAATAATTCAATTTAAAAAAATAAATTCAATTTTATAAAATATATTTAATTTATAATAAAATTTCCAATTTGTTGCGTATATTTTGCTAAAAAAATTAAAAATGCACCAACTAGTTGTTGGCAACAATATTATGAAAGTTGCAAAATATTAGGCGAAAATTTATATTACATATGTCGAGTTTATTTCATAGGGGGATAATATGATGGAAGTTTATTTTATGTACTTCTGTTTAGTTGAACAGAAATTTACTTTTTTATTATAGGAGCATGTGAAATAAATAATAACTACATTGTACAAAAGTTATAAAAAGAACGACTCAAATTAATTATGTATTCATCTCAAGTACACATTTTTTATTAATATATTTTCAACCTACAGTATGCTGGTCACATAGAGTTAAATTACAATTCTTATTTAAAATCTTATCTATTAAAATATTCATTAATGTTAACAAAATCAAACTGAACATTTAAAAATTGTATAATTCTATAATTCTAAGTTTAAATAAATAAATTTAATTGTAAAAATTGTGACATTAGACACAGTTTTTTATTTTTAAAATGTATTAATATTTATGGAAAAATTTTATGTAAAATATGCATGTTGTAATCATAGCGCATAACTAATTATCATAAAAGAGAGATCTTACTTAATGTTAGCATTTTTATACGGAAATAAAATTTTTAACTTACATTGAGTGTAAGCGATACTTTGGTCACTAGAGAATGATTTATGAACAAAAAACTTTTAAAAGAAATTCCCAATATTATTTTATAAAAGCATTAAATGAATTGCACTGTTGAAATTAAGCTAATCTTATTTATTTTTATATATATTCCAATTTGAATATATATTCAAAAAGTTCTTTTATGTTTACGTTATTAAAATAAATAAATAAATAAAATTTAGACAATGTTCCGTTTATAAACTTCATTTTTAATTGCTTTGTTTTTTAAATGTCTTTTAATATAAAAAAAATTGAAACGAAATGTTATTATCTTTAGTAAATACATGTGAACGCAAATACTAGGCGAATAATGAATTTATATTTCTTTATACGTAAAAAAAAAAAAAAATCTTTTCTTCGTAGTACTCATGCCTGTTGAACCTTAGAACTAGCTCTGCCATCTATTGGCAAATGAATCAACTATTAATTTTATTTTACATTTTTTTTTTTTTTTTTAATAATTTGATATACCGCAAACAAATTAAGTAAAGCATTTTTTATAGAATATATTCTGATAACTGGTAATTTATTTTTATTTTGAAATATAAAGTGAAAATTAGAAATTGACAAACATTATATGAATAAAAAAAATAATCTTGATAAAATATTTATCTTAATTATGATTCTTTACTAACATTTTTGTAAATTAGGTTCATCAAGTGAAATTTAATTTAAAGTAAATTTTCAGTCATGGCCGATTCGTGACCCAATGGCAATATGGGTTCAGAAAGGTTTAGATTCGAATACAACTGCTGCATTTGCTTTCAGGAGCGAGTAGAATCGATGACGATTGTGACAATTATTTGCAAAAAGCGTCTATCATCGATAGTCAAGATGCCTAGTTGGGTTTCCCGGTTTTCTCCCATGTGACACTCAAGTTGCCCCTAAAAGTCCTTCCGGAAGCAATATCCCTCCATCGATGGGTTGTTCCTGGGGTACATAAGTGGTACATGAGGCCCATCCAAGATATGTATGCCATATGATGTTCAACAAGAGGAAGAGTTTTAAATGATCAGAATATTAACGCATGCCACACATTAATTTGATTTCGCCGGTTCTGTTTTACAGTGCGCAATTGTAAGAATATAGAATTTTTAGTTTTAGTGGAAACAGTCCAGGCAAGTTTTCACACAGTTTAAAAAAAAACATTATTTTCATTACATGTGTTCATTATTATGAAAATAACGCATAGAAAGAATATAATATATATCTGAAGTGCAAATAATTATTATAAAAACGAAAAACCTTTTTAACAGATTGATTTTATGAAGATTCAAAAATTATAACCTGCTTTGGATATAAAATGCAAGCCTCAGCGAAATGTTACTCATGGTAGGCAATTTTTATAAGAAAATCCGTCAGAAATTAAACAAAATATTGTTTAATTTCATAACAAAAAATGTGATGAAAAAGTTAAATGTTAAAAAAACTTTTAACTTTACCCTTTTACTTAAAAGTTTTAACTAATATAACTTTTTCTGATAGATTTGTGCACACACACAAAAAAAAAAATAAATAAATAAAATTTTTTTTTTTTTTTTTAAATAATAAATAAATTTTGCAATAAACCTCGTATTGAATAGCTATTTGAATAAACCAACATCAATAGATAAAAGGTGATTAATATACATTACCATCTTCCCATGCGTTCTTTGAAATTAATTAATACTAAATATTTTAATGTTTTTTTCTTTGACAGAAAGCTTTAAATAAAGCAAAATGAAAACCTTCAAAATTCTTGATTTTAATCAAGACTCTTATCAGTTACTTTTAGCTTTTGTTTTTAGTTTTTTTTTACAGGAAATTATTAGAAAGCTCTTTGAATTTCTTTTGAAATGAAACCAGTAATAAATCAACTATCAACTTATTTCTAAGAAAATAAATAAATAAATTTAAAAAAAAATTTATTATACTACCAGTTGGGATGACTTGTTGTTTACCTTGAAAAATCAAAAAATAGTTATCGAAGCTAAAAATAATTAAGTTGATTGAAAAATGTGTAAGATAAGGTTAAGGTTATATACATTATATAAGGTTATATACCTAAGGTTATCTACATTGAAATCTACCTGTAAAACAAAAAATAAATAAAATTATGTTAAACAATATTTGAGAGTGAAAAACTGCCTGCTTTCAGAAATGCCTAACTGGAATAAAAAAGTTTGGAAAGTTAATCAAAATTTTAAATGATGTAAGAAAAAGTTATAACCGCTTTTCAATAAAATTTTCTGTTTATTTGTTATCAAGCACAATTCAAAAGATCTTCGTTAAAATGACCGAAAGAAAAGAACAATTAAAAAATTAAAATTAAATAGTTTTAAAAAATTGAGATATTTTACATAGTTTAATGAGTAGAGTAATGAAATATATATAATATTTTTTCAATATGAAATTTGGTTTATACTATTTCTTACTTCTTATGAAATAAAACTTGAAAAAAGATTATTTTGTGTAATTTTTTAATTTTTCTTCTTGCTATCATCAGAAGTTTTTTTTTTTTTTTTCGATTATATAACTGAAGAAAATCATAATAATTAAATTAAAGTTAAATATTTCTTACTTAAATTCAATTTATACTTTTCAATTTAAGGCATTTCGTTCACATTTTAATATGCTTTATTAATACTATTAATAAAACATACTACCAATAGATGGCGCCATATATACAAGATTATTTACTTTAACTATTCACGATATTTAATAAACAGTACCAAGCTATAGATGGCAGCACGAGCAATTAAAAGGAAATTCTTCAGAATGATTTGGTTTGGTTTGTTGCTTTACGGTCATTTTGTGCACATTTTAGGCTAATTAGACCGTGACCTACAGTTTAACACATGTATTCCGAACCATTCACAAACATCCATGCCGCAGTCAGGATTCGAACCTTTTCGAAATGAAATCTTCGTGTATGTGAAAATTAAATATATTGTTTTTCTGTAGAATGATCAGTTCAAGTAGATAGAACCGATAATCTGATTGACTACGTACTGCAATATTATTAAAAAAAATCCAAAAAAAAAGGACATTTTGGACACAGGAAATCTTGTAAAGGACATTTTTAGAGTTTCGATTTGGTTTATATTGATATAAATATCAAAGTCTCATTTTCAACAATATTTCGCAAGTAAGACTTTTATTTGCACAAAGTGAATAAAGAACAGTATTAAAATTTATTTGTATTTTCGAATATATTATTTTCTCGAAGATATAAATTTTTTTTAATATTAACTAGAAATTTAAGATATCATCAATAAAATTTATTATAATTTTGGAGTACTGTTTGGAGTATCGTATATTTTCGAACTTACTTGTAGAAGCCGAGAGTGCGGTTTTTTCTTCATAAAATTCATGAAGTTTAAAACTCGTATAACGTTAATTAATTATGGTATTCTGTTATTATATCTGGCAACATCAATTGAAGCACAGAAGCAGCGCCCTTTTTATACTGATTTAACTTCTTTATTAGTGGTCAAGAATTCTCCTGAAAGGTTGAAGGCCACATCTTTTTTTTTATTATTATTTTGTAATTAACTTTATATGTTTGTCCGTATGTAACTTAAAATACAATAAATAATTGCTACATAACTTGAGCCCATTATAAGAAACAATATTTGCTCCTTTCACAGATATAGGTTTTGGTACTTTTCTGTTAGGCAGTTGCAAAGTTCGCCAACGTGATTTTTTTTTGTTTTGGTGATAAAGCAATAAAACAGCAATATAAGCAATTTCAAAAATAAAACAACAAAACAAATAAATCATTTAATTAAATTTCTTTTCTCATATACTTAGATATTAAAAAGTGCTTTATGGAAAAGTGCCTACATTTGTCCGAGCCGTATATTAGCTACCCTCCCTTTAGCTTTAAAAGGTTCTAAAAAAGTTCTCAGCTTATACACGGAAAATATACGATAGTTAATTAGGTCAATAGGAATTTTTTAAAAAAGGTATTTTCTTAATCATTTTAAAAATTAAAAAGTACTTGATGCCTCTTGATTTTTTTTTATTTTCACTTCTTCTTTTTTGATTCCTTTATATATTTTTTTAAATAGTCTTCATAATTATTTTGTATAAAATAGAGCTTTGGGTCTTAACTTTTAAGTTCGTCATTCGATACAAAGAAAAACATGTCTTTTACAAATTGTCTCAAATACAATGATTATTTGTATACTTAATGTACAAATAATCATTATGAATAACAAAAATTTGTAATTTTCTTAATAATTCTCATTTTAGAAATATTTTAACGACAATAATTATACAATTATGTTCAATAATTAATAAAAAAAAAAAGCTTTTATAAATATTCATGATTTTTTAAAGCTATGTATATATTTTCAGAAAAATTTTTTATAAATTATTTGTAGGTATATGCATTTTCTGGTAAATTTGTCTCTAAAATATTTTTAGCTTATGCACACATTAAAAAGAAAAATATCACAGGAATTTCATTATTTGATTTTTTTTTTTAAATAAATTTATCACACGTATGGAAACAATAATAATATGATAAACTTAATAAAATTATTTTCACTTTAAAAATGCACAAGTGTCGTTCAAAGAACAGAAAACTGTTTGGATAAAAAAATATTGAACTTCATTAAAATAACTTTTTGGAATAAAATAATTTTTTTTATCAATAGGTTTTGTAAATTTTTGAGTTCTTAAAATTTCAATCAATTCGATCATTGTTGTTTTTCAATGCATCCAAATGACTTCAACAGAAGTGCAATTCAGGAACATGATATGTCATTAGAAGTGTTTGAGTTAAAACAAAGGCTTTGTTCATCATTGTTGAATAAAGATGTCAAGTGCCTGAACGCGAAGCGTTCATCTACTCAATGGTATGTGAAGGCAGTAGGAAAGAAAGTCATGATAAATAGATAATAGTATCGTATGATTTGAGAGAAAAAAAAAAAAAAGAAAAAAAGTAAGAAAATGTAAATCATCGGGGATGAAAACGTTACAAGAAATTTTTGATCAGTAAATATGCGTTGAAGTAAAAAATCTAAAAAGTGATAAGTGAGCAGGAAATTATGGTGGTTTGAGGCTTCGATTCCATTTAGAAGTAGAGAAAGAAGGCTTTGTTTTTGTAGAGTGCCTAGAGAATAAAATCTCCATACCTCTAGCTACATAAATAAAGAATATTAAAATTAAAAATTTATTCCAAAAGAAAATTACATTTTTATGAATTTAACAGGAAATAATTTAGGCTGAGTAACTTGCTCGAGTTTAAAACAAGTATTCAAAGTGAGGCTGAAAGGTAAAAACAATTACTCCCTAGATGTATTTAAATAGTTTTCTTTTTAGTTTTATGATCGAAAGTTGGCAACAGAAGAAACAAAAACAGACAACACTGCAAAACACTTTTTGTTTTTGCGGGGGAGGAATTAATGCTGCCAGCAGCTGATTATGATTTTCTTTCCTCTAAAATTGATTCGAGATTTTAAATTTTTATTAGAAAAACCGTATACATTAATTGAAACTTTATTCACTTTTTGAAACTTACTGATCATGCTATGAATTTATGAATATATTGTAAAATTCACGTGACCAATGGGTTCCAGAATAAGGTAAATCTTTTTCGTTGTTTGTGTTTTTACTCTACTGAAATTTCTTTATGAAATACGCATTTTTTGACAGATTACGTTAAAAGTATTTATACTATCATGTTGTCATCTTACTGAGTGTTTCGTAATCGTCGAAATACCTAGATAAATGCTAGAGTGTTTAAAAAAATTGTTGAACTCCATATGTTTACATTTCAATTTTGTAAGTAATAGAAAAAAATTCTTACTTTTAAGGAAAAAACACTTAAAAAATGTATCACAATTAATGTTTCTGATCATTTCCTGTATATATATTTATATATACGTAGATCTTTATTTTTAAAACTATTAATGAAATTATTATCAATTTATATGTATAATAATTATTATTTATGTAATATCAGTATTTATGGTTTATAAAATCAAGGATTCTGCTTAATTTATCATTGATCCTTTAAAGTTTTTATTTGTGCTTTTGAATGATTAAATTAATAAAAATCATTGATAGTTGACAGAGAAAACTCACAATATTGATTTGATTTTAAGTATAATATATAGTGAGTTATAATATTTCAATTATATTGTTTCAATTATAAATTATAATTGCAAAATTAAATATTAACAAAAATGCATTTCAATAATAAAAGTTCATGAATTTTCAAAAATGAAATTGTTTTTCAAATAGCAGTTGTATTAAATAATTTAATTGCATTCAACAATTGATATTGCAATTATTGACAAAGTTAATTCAATTATTTTATGTCTAAATTAAATAATTAGTTTTAATAAATGTGTTATGCATATGCATTTATTTTATTTTCGCGAATTCAAATTTATACAATGTTTCACTTTCAATTTATACAATGTTTCACTTTCAATTTATACAATGTTACTTATCATCAACAGTGTTACTCATTAATCATGCAGTTATGACTGCATTTTATAATTATTTCTAAACTTAGAAATTTCTTTGCAGTGCATTGTCAGTTATTTTTAAGAATATTCTCTATCTATGATGATAATGTGACAGTATCAAACAAAATAAGAGTTTTTAATCAGATAAGAGTTTGAGATTAAATGCTGTGCATTCTTTATTTTTCTTAAATTGTGATTTGTGAAATAAATTACTTATGATATCTTTTCTTTTAATTAACATTTTTAAACATCTAGATTTAGATGTGTTAGTAAATAATTTGAAGTTCAAATTTTATTTTTTTCTTCAATAAAATTTGACTACTTTAATGGAAAGTGATTTATAAATATAATGATATATATATATTTACATTTATTTAGTCTTATTAATAAAATTTTATTTTTAAATATAAGTGAATATAAATTAATGCTATACAATTTTATAGGAAACATTTTTTAAATTACATACTTTTATAATTTCTATTACATAATTTTCTATTAATAATGAACATTTCTGTATTGATATTTCTATAAATAATAATTAGTCACTTGATTTTGTCTTTTTTAAAAAATATTTGTTACTTTTAAATAAAAATAATAATTATTTACTCATACAAGATGTCAAATTTAAAAGATTTGAAAAAGCTGTTGAGTTTGAAAGTAGATACAGAAATTTCGGTAACATTTATAATATTTATATTTGTAATTTTAAAAATAATCTTGATGAATATTTTTTATAATTTTTTAATTAGTTTTTAATAAAAGTGAATTAAAAAAATTTAACAGCTTTAATTGAATTACATTATTTTTCAATTCTAAAATGTTCTCATAATTGCTAATTTTTTTCTTTTGTCATAATTGCTTGGTTTGGTTTTGCATAAAAATTCTGTTAAAGAAAATAACTGTATAAATTTTCTATTTTCTGTGTAAACTTTCATTAACTTTTAAGTAATGAGTAATTTTTTTGAATAATTATTTATAATTTTTATTGAAAGTGTAAACAAAGAATTGTTTGTGATATTTTGTTTGTAGTCCAATTTAATTCAAATATATTAATTTGATAATGTTGAATATTAACCTGAGATTAACATAAATTTTCAGAATTAAAATTAAAATTATGAATAAAATAGATATTTGCATTGATTATAATTTACTTATATAATATTAATGTAATATATATAGTGCTCATTTGTTGGTGGCATCATTTTTCCTTAGGCAAAACACACTTTCATAAAATAGTGACATTACCAGTTACTAAAATATATTCACAATGGCAAAAGAATAAAATATCAAAGTCAGAGAAAAAGTATGAGATAACTCATGGGGGGGGAAAAAAAAAAAAAAAAAAAAATGCACATTTTTTTTCAATAGCAACTTAATATTTATGCTGTTGCATGAATTTTTGGTGACCAAATGAAAAGCTTTTGAATCCATTATGGCAGCAGAAAAGCAGCTGTGAGTCAATACAAAAATTCCACAATTGCCAATCACTTGCAGTGTTTTGCCAAAATAAATTTTTAAATCTATAAATGAACAAGATGAGCTCACTAGGTAAACAGTAATAGCTTTTATTATCTTTTCAAGATTTTATCACTAAACAAATAAGTAATTCCAATTTTGGGAATGCTGAAATATCATTTTATTAAAATCTGAATTTTGAGTTAACTTTTTGATTTTTATTTTTCATTTTATTATTATTTTTATTCTTATCACTAGTTTTGAAGTATTTTGTCACTAAAATGTTTATAAAATCTAGATAATGTATTGCATTTAAAGTATATGAATGTGAATGTATTTTCCAATTCAGAAAATCTTTGCTTAAAATGTTTTTTGTTATATCTATATATATTTAAATATAAAGCTTTAAAAATTTCTTCTATGTCTTTTTAATTTAGAGAGAATCCTGCTCATGTTTTTGAATGCTTTTTTGAAATTGTCATTCCCAGTGAAAATGAAGACCGTGAGTATTTTTTGTTTTCATGTTTAATCAATTTTTGTTTTAAAAGTACATAAATTTATATATTTTCTTTCTTAATTTAGGTGCTTGGATTCTTCAGAAATATCCTGAAGATTTTGAGGATAAGGTAATAAAATTTTCAATATTTTATCAAGAATAATTTAAAAATTAATGTATGTTTTATAGTTTTTCATAATGTGTTCTTTTTTAAAAATATTTATTTGTTTTGCAGGAAGTGTTGAAGTCTGTTCCTGAGTTCTCTTGTCCATGCAAATTCACTAAGTAACTACATCTTTTCCATTAAATTTCTTTGAAACAAATTAGTTGCAAAACAACTGAGTTAATGCTTTTTTTTTTTTAAAATTATAATTTATGTAACGGCATTTCAGAATTAGTTTCATTTCCTTAAATAAAGAACAAAGATATATTTATTTATAAGACTAGTAATAGACCTCAGAACTATTTTAAAAAAAAGACTTCTTTTTGTAATAGTTTTTAATTTTAAAAATTACTATCTTATGAATTCAGAGAAGAAGATGTGAAGTAAAATACAGATAACTTGCAAAAGTGCAGTTTCAATTAAAATTTAATATTTTAAAATATGCATTAGGTGTTAATTATTTTTAAAACACTTTTATCATTATTAAATAATTTCTCTGTAATAATAATTCATATTGCTTTGTAAAAAAACTAATAATTATCATTGATGCAATTAAAAAAAAAATAGTAGAAGTTTATAAAATTTTACTTCTTAGCTTTGTTGAAGAAGAAATTTGAAATAAATAATTTCTTCATAAGAATTAATCATATTATTTGTATTATCATTTATCATATTCGACTAGAATTAATATGGAAATACATATATTTAAATTTGAATAAAATTGATTATTTTGCATAAATATAAGTAAATAGAACTTCAGTTTTTATAGATATAGTTTAATTATGAAAATTTTACTTAAAAACAAAACTTCTCTTTTATAATTAAATTACTTTTTTTTAGTTCTGCAGTTCAGCATTTTTCATTTGTTTTGACAAGCTTAGATAGCTATTGGTCATTTGGATATTGCAGACATGTTCCTGATGCACCAACTCTCTTTGTATTGCTCAGGTATGTTTATTACCTCCTATTGTTTCAGATATCTATTTGAAAACTAATGAAGATTTAAATCTTTATTTCAAATTGTTATAAGTTCACATTCAAGTATGAATTTTAATTATCTTTATTGTTTAAAAACTAATACTAAAATGCATATTTAAGAATAAAATTTTTAAAGAATATAAATTGTTTAATATTTAATAATATCATCTATATTTTTCTCTGTTATCCCATAATAATGATTTTATTAAAATCAATCCATTTCTTCTCTGGTATGTTATTATATCACAAATTGTAGAAAAACAAACACAAAAATATAAGGAAAGGACAAGTCAAATTAGGCTATAAGAAATGCCATATTGGGTCTTGCATCCTACTACAAGTTCTATTTATTCTTTTCCTATGAAATAGGCATGTAGATTCAGGCTTATTAGTTGGTAATAAGTGTTTTTCTGTTTAAAATTTTTTATGATAATCATTTATTATCTTTAAAGTAAATTTAGTCATTGTTTTCTTATACGATTATTTTATTATTGAAAGAACTTAAAAATATTTTTTAATGTTATATCATATTTTACTTCCTAATTGCAATTATGCTTAGTTTTTTAGTTATTCTTCAGAATTTCGGGCAAGATAAATTATTCATTGAGATTTATAGTTTGATCAGGGATTGTGGTAAAAATTGGCTAGCAGCCAAGTCAGATGTATTCAAAATGAGCAGCAACACACAAGAGGAAATGTCATTTAGGAAGGATTTTAATTACAATAAATATAATTGTTCTGATAAAAAAAAAATTTCCCTCCAATTATGAATTTTTCCTTCCGATTACAATTATGAATTTTTAGAAATTATGTAAATGGAAAAAGGACATTTATTAATAATAAAATTTTAATATTTAAAAAAATAGAATTAATTTAATGAAAAATTAAAGGGCAGATATAAATATGTTCCTAATAAAACTGTTAGAAATTAGTTTACAAGTTATAAAAAATAAATATTTAGTAACTATATCTTACTTTTAAAACACCTATGCAAATAGAAATATAATAACAGTAGCATTATTAGTTACTGTTAGGATGGCATATAAAAACTGTTTTAAGTCCCAGTAGGAAAGTTTGGAGGAATTTGAAAAATGTAAATTTATGAATATTAATTTTTTGCAGTACATCAATATGCCTTGTGTTTATTTATGTAAATATTAAAAGAATAAACATCCAGAGATAAGTAGATGTTCTTAAATAATAGGGGTGATAAAATTATGCTCCATGGTAATTTTTTTCGCAATCCAACTTTTAAGCTTACTATTCTAAATGTAAAATATAACCATATAGCATGTTATTCATTCTCAGCAATATGACATAAATTTAAATAATAATAATTTAGTTCATTAAAACTTATAATTAAGTTAGTTCTCAATAAATAGTTAAATAATATGAATAATTTTTGAATATGTTTTACAAAATGTCTCCCTCTGCACAAACCTGAGTTGTTTGAAAAACTATATTTTGCTGTAGCGGCATCATTCCTAGAGGATAAATGACATAGTCAATATACACTCATCTCCATAAATTAAAGATAATTCAGAATCACACAGAAATTGAACTCTAAAATAAAAATTTCACCTGTAGAATTATCACACACATCTTGAAGAAGAATATGCAAATTACAGGAAACCACCAGATGGCGTGGATAGTACATCACAATGACGAGAGTGTAAGAGAGGGGGGTATATAAGGAATGGTGGCAAAGAAGTAAAATTGTTCTCAAGCACTTTAAAAGCCTTTCACTGCAATAACCGCATAGTTATGGCACAAAGGAAGCATTTGGATGATTTTTTACATGGTAGAATTATCGGAAGTCTGGAATGTGAACGTACCCAGCTGGAAGTATCCGAGGAACTTGGAATCGCCCAGAGTGTCATCTCCAGGCTTTGGCAACGATTCCAAGAGGATGGTAATGTGAGTAGATGTTACAGCACAGGTCGCCCCCGAGTTACAACGGCGAATGAGGACCGGTATTTAGCAGTTACTGCCAAAAGAAACAGACGGAGCACAGCATCAGACCAGTCTCATCAGCTCTCTTCAGCTACCGGTACGACAGTTTCAAGGCAGACTGTGTACAGACGCTTAGGGCACATTGATCTATATGCTCGTAGGCCTGTCAGATGTGTTCCACTTACCGCAACTCACTGTCGCCTGCGATTAACCTGGAATAGAGAGCATGCATTGTGGACACCGCAACAGTGGTCTTGTGTGATGTTTTCCAAAGAGTCCAGGTTTAGTTTGCAGTCTGATTCTCGCCGGACTTTCATATGGAGAGCGCCAGGTACCCGTTACCACCAAAACACCATTGAATGACACCGTTATGGTGGCGCAGGATGGCTCATTTGGGGAGGAATTATTCTTGGTTCCAGAACTGACCTGCATGTTCAGAGTATAACGATGACAGGCCACATCTATCGGGATCGCCCGTCCTCACCGTGCAAACATTGTAGTCGAATGCCTTCAATTGGAGGATATCACCCGTATGGATTGGCCAGCATACTCACCGGACTTGAACCAATAGAGCATGTGTGGGATATGCTTGGCCGACGAATTGCAGCCCGTCAACCCCCTCCCACTTGTCAACCGGAACTGGAGGACATTGCTTGATGAGTGGTGTAATATTCCCCAAGATCAGATTGATAATTTGATACTCAGCATGCCTAGGCGTTGTAAGGCCTGTATTGCATCGTCTGGGAGACATACTCCATATTAACCATCATACTAACCATGTTATACTGTTTTTTGTAAATACGTTCTTTTTTTCGAAATTTGCTCCAGGGAGTAAAAATCGCAATTTTTATTAATTATGTCAAACATATAGCATCTTTTTTGCTCTTTACCTTTTGTTTAATAAATAGACTTTACAAATAAGTCAAATTTGTTTTGCTTCTATCTCCCTTCTTTGCCTGAACTTCATTATTCTTAATTTATGGACATTAGTGTAGATTGTCCCCTAGTATAGGTATCTGCTTTTATTATTGTCCAGATTTAATTGGCTGCAAAAGTAAATATTCTCGAAAGTCAGTTATGGATATAGTTGTCTTTACATCACTTGATATTTTTTTAACATTTTCACTTTTATTGTTTTTTGTATAATTTGTATTTTAAGACAACTAAATAAGGAGCTTTAATTTTTTTTTTTTTTTTTTTTAATTTTGCAATGTGCAATTAATCTTTTATACATTTTGTGCCTTACTTGATTATTAATTCTAAATTTGAAAATGTTGATAATTAAAAATGTTCCATTTTAAAATGTGTATCTTCAGAAAGGATATTTTTATATGTTTGTTGTTCTTTATATTCTGTACCTATATACAAACAAAACTAATTTAACTATATAAATTTTAATTAAAAACATAAATTTTATATTCCCGAGCAATTAATTTTCCTTTAATTTTATTCTAGACTTCATAATACTTTTTATTTTATAGTCACTTGCCATGGCATGAAACATTTTACAAGATTTTGAATCAGGTATCAGATCTTACGAACTCTAAAGAAGTGAGTTGTTATTGATTAAAAATTTATAAAAATTCTAGAAAATATTGCTTTCTTTTATGTAAATATTAAAATTGTGTTTTATAGTCTGGCTTACTGACAAAGTTCCTAGAATCTATTTACAATTCTCCAGTACCTGATCCTGGACTTAACTTACACATTTTATATGATGAAAAAGTAGGTGTACAAGATATTAAAACATTTTATTTTTCAAAAACGTTTTTAATGATAAATATAATTTTATTTTTATATTTAAATTATAGGAATTTATTGTGTATTGCCCAAATCACTTCAAACTTCCAAGCATACCAGAAAATGTAAGTTTTTCTCTGATTTTTACAATTTCTATTGTTAATAATATTTTATAACCCATATTTATTATTTAAACGTAGCATTTTTGTTATAGCAATTGTCAACTTTTTTAGTTATATTACATTATCATCCTTCTGTGCTATACAGCTATTACAAGAGCATCTTATGTAACAAATTATCAAGCTACAAAATAAGTAAATTATCAAGCTTCAAGAACAAGCAACTTTTAAAGATATTTTATACAAATATTTTAACATCAGATTTAAAAAAAAAAAAAAAAAAAAAAAATCAACCAAATTTATTGTAACTCTCAGAGATGGGGAATTGGAATAAATTGTATTTGAATAAATTGAGAGTTGAAGTTAGGAATCAGTATAAAAAAATTTGACTCTTGACACTTTTAGAAAACTTTAATAAGGCTTATAAAAAACTATTCAGTTATTAAGAACAAAAAATATTTCATTTATTGCAAATACAGCATCTTAGTGCTTAAAATATACAATTTCCGTTAACTTCTCTTTAATACTTTGGTACCTGCTAATTTAGTACTGCTATTTTTATATATATTTTTTTGTAAGTAAATTTATAGTACAAGATGTGTCTTTTAAGTGAGTGTAAATACATCTTTAAAGTTGTAAAAAATGCTTTATGAAAGAACTGTTTTTATAGATAAACAAGTTCAATAAAAAACACTGAATTCATTTCGCAAATTTTTCGAAATCCATTAGTAAAGTTCATAGTACATAAAATTACAGAAAAGAGTCGGGAGCCAATATAAAAATTAGTCTCAGGAGTTGGAGATTTTTTATCCAACTTCTTATTTCTGGTAGCTTTTATTATTTATATCGTCATGTATGAAACTCTTGCCAATTTTTTTGTAAAATTAGTTGCAGTTTACATGGATTTATATAGAAAAAGATATCTTTTAGGTTTCCAAAATATTGGTGTTTATTTAAATTATCTTACTTGAAAACAAAACCAAGAAATGCAAAATTGTTTCCTCTCACCTACCACTAGGTTTCATATTCAAAAATTTTTAAGATATTTATTTCCTTGAAGGTTGATTTTGGAAATATTCTGAGTATAAAATAAATAAATGCCAGAATATTATATTGGGAAGGAACTTTTCACAAACTTCATCAGCAAAATTTTAAGAAGTTGTCAGTATGCTTATCAATAGCTTTAAGTTTCTCTTATTAGCTTGTATCTATATTTTTAACTGAAATCACAATTTATCATGCTATCCTACAAAAACAACATGTTAAAGGGTATAAATAGAAATTATTACATAATTATATAGTTACTTCTATGTGCTTTTGTAATGACCATGCTCAATTATTGCTCTATTATGATTGACAAATTAATAATAGCATTGTCATATAAATATTTATTTCTAAAATTATTAAATGAATTGCATGTCGATTTCCAGTATTTTTATATTTATTGCCATTAATATTTTTTTGGATAGTTTTAAATTTTATGGTAATTTGTGCCAAATTACATTAAAAATATGACAAATTTATATTGTATTTTTCTTTTCAATTTTTAAAAAATTGTATTGACAATGAATAATTAATCTTAATGTTCCTTTCCATTTCTAGAGGAATTTAACTGAATATTTTAATGCTATTGATGCTCAAAATATGATGATAGTTTTTGCCAGGTGAGTCTACATATCTACATATTAATATTGATATTGTATCTGCATATTGTGAGTAATTGAATACTTCTGAAATGTATTTTATTTAGCCTCCTGGCTATTCTGATCTGACCTTTGGTTAAGTCTAATAAATCTTTTATAAATTTCCACTTAACAGAACACTTCATATGCATAACTTATGGGTGGTTTTAATGTTAATTAGTGTATTTTTAAATACAAAACTAGCAGATATAAAATAATACTTATTTATTTTGAAAAAAAGTCAAAATTTTTTGTGTATTAAAATTTTAGAAGATTTATTTTTATTTTATCGATAATTTTATTATAAAAAAAATTACAGTTATATTTTATTATATTGTTGATAAAAATCTGGCACATATTGCTACATGTCAGGAAATAAAATACATCGATTTTTAATTGAATAATTAAAAGTTATTTCGTCTTGTTGTAATGTTTGTGGATAAAAAATATTTTTGGTTTTTTATTTAGTAAACAAAATGAACAATTTTGTTGTCATTCTCACTCTGGAGCCCACTCAATAGCAATGTCAGCTGACCATGTGAAAAACGGAGATTCTTCAAATTTAATGCAGCTGTCCGTAGTGATTGACCTTAGGCTTTTTTAATTGTAATTGTGAAAGCAAGCAAAGCATACTAGAAACTGCAGTCATTTGGAATCAAATGGCAATTTGATAAATATCGGTACATATTCTCTTTTACTGTTTATAACTAATGCTTCAATTACAATGGGCCTTATTTTTTTTAATGGAAAAGTCTGTTTCCATTTTGCAACTGTAGTATTTCTGAATTACAGCATTATCGGTGAAGCAATTTTTAAAGTTATTATGTGGAGTGTCATTGCAGATAGGTCCAATTAATTAAGAACTTGATCTTCAACTGTGCAAACAGATTTGTATTGCATTGGTTCACAAGGAAGTTGCAATTGAATTTGATCATTTATTTGTTAATGTCGTCATTTTTAGTATTTGATATTGCATGTTTGCAGAGCACATCATGATTCTTGAACTTGTGTGAAATCTTCAGAAAAACATCTTCAATTTTTGCCACATTTGAAAAAGTCAGACAATTATATATCATGTTTTATGGATCAATTGGAAACTTTTTGTCACCCATAACTAAGAGTTGCTTTGCAAATACTTGCACAGAACCGTCTTGAAGTAAATGCACATGCATGCTAGTTGGTTGTGTAATTTTCTTTACATGTCCTCTAGGATGTGATGCTTTCAGGCAAGCATTGAGCTTATCAGTAGTTGTTGATTTTGCAATGACTGACAAAGTTTGAAGAAACTCGCCTGATAACAATATAAAAGCTTTCTTATATGTCATTGTACATTCATCCTAAATAATGAAATTTGAAATTTCATGCTGTTCAGTTGAAGTGTGTGGCAGTCATATCTTCATATAATTTAATAAATAAATCTATTTGTATTTTCATATTTTTTGTTTTGTATTTATTATATTCATTTCAAGTCTTTTGGCTTTGTATACTTAAAAGACATTTTGTATTCAAATTTTTCATTTTTTATTAAATTTTGCCTTAATGGAACATTTGAAACATTCTAATATTCATTATTAAAATATTTCATTTCTGTTGCATATATATAGCATTTGTTACTTATATATAAAATGCTTATTTTTATAATTCATTTAATTGGAATGGAAGATAAATTTTATGATAGACATTGCTATGATTGCTTATAAATATCATTTCCTAATTCCATAGAATAATTGTTTGTGGGGAGATTTCATAAAAGATTCAATGTGGAATTTTTAATATATTTTTGCTGTTTTCTATTTTATTTTATCTTAATGTAATATATGTATGTTTTCCTACTAGTCTAATATTAGCCAATCTGAATCATTTTTAACAATAAAGTTATAAATCCCAATTTTAAAACATTTTGTAAGTTTATATGCATTTAGTAAGAATATTATTGTAAATTAGTAAGTTATGAAATTATTACTTAGAGAATATTTTATTATTAAATATTATATGTGCTTAGTTAAAAGTTTTGTTAAATTCATACAGCATGCTCCATGAGCGAAGAATTCTCGTTGTCTCAAAAAAATTAAGTCGCCTAAGTGCTTGTGTTCAAGCTGCAAATTCACTTATTTATCCTATGCATTGGTAAGAATTATTCGTTTTTTAAAAAAATAATATATATATATTTTTTTTCCAAAATTTAATATAAGCTTTGTATTTCTAAGCAATTTAAATGATGTTTTGCACTTAAGTAAAAATTACCTTGTGTAATCTTGCTCTAGGTGCTTTTGATTATTATATAACATGTATAGAATACTAGAAATATAATTGTTTTCTTTATGGCAAATTTAATGTTAAATCATAGTAAGTGAAGATTTAAAAATCCACATTTTAACATTAAACTTAAATATTTACTTTTCTGTGTAGAAATATTGATTTGTTTAATCCTTAATTTGTTAATGATGCAGATTGTGAATACTATTTACATATCCATATATAAATTATATTATGAAAAAAATTTGATTTTTACCATAAAAATAATTTAATATTACATTATTTAGAGTAGGTTAATGTATCTTAATTGGAAGGGGCTCTCTACAAATTTTTGTAAAATATTAATTTTATTTCAGTATTTCAGGTGTTGATATTTCAAAAAAAAATATTAAATTAATTTAAGTCAAATTATCTATAATTTTAATATTTACATCATTGAGATATTTTGTATGAAATTTAAATGAGTTAATAAAACAAATGTAATGTATTTATGTATGTATGTATGTATGCATGCAGTGAAAATACACTTTTATGTGTTTCATCTGAAATATTTTTTTCTTTATTAATCAAGTGTATGCTAAAATTCTCCATCTATTAATTCTAATAGATTTAAGATTTTTAGCATGAAGTCTTTATCCCCACATATCTTATAACTTACAAATTATATATATATATATATATGTATGTATATATATATGTATATGTATACGTATATATATATATATATATATATATATATATATATATATATATATATATATATATACATATATATAGTGGCCGAATGGCTAGCGCTCTAGCGTTCGGTACCACAGGTATCGGATTCAAATCCTGGCTTTGCCCATGGGTGTTGTAGTGGTTCGGAATCCACTTTAAGCCATAGGTCCCGGTCCTAATAGGATCGTAGAGCGTTGCGGGGGCATTGTTACTCCGCGTCCGTGACTTATCTTCAAGTTACACGCGCCCCCTGGGTAATGCATTTGTCAAGTATTATAATATTCAAATATGTACGGTGAATGAGTTGCACCTGATGTGAAGAAGGATTGTACGATGAAACAAAAAAAAAGAACACATCACAACATTTATTTAGGAGAAATTAAAATTTGCAAATAAATGGAATTACATAGAAATATATTATTGCAGCAATAATGAAATAAATAGGATGCTACAAGTTAATGTACCATCCAAGAGGTGAACTGTATGTCCAAGTTCCATAATAACAAGTTTAGTTGTTTTAAGCTTGCAGGGCTGAAAATAATCGATTCATGGCTTATGCTCTAGATTTCATGATTGAGACACCACATATGGATGTGTAATCAGTCATAGCATTTCATTTTATAATATGTGCTTAAATTTAGATTAAAGGGAGTATTCCAGATTTTTTTTTTTTTTTTTTTTTTTTTTTTGCTGCACCTCATGACATTCTATATTAAATTGCCTATTAATTAATTTCTCAATGTTTAGATCTATATATTTATAATCTGTTTATTTATAAATGGCTTTTGATTCAACTGATTTTCAAAATTTAAGTAGGATCTATCATGCATTTATGTTAAATCAGTCCTATTTCTAATATTAATAATTTTCTACAGAAATGGTGAAGTTTTAGAAGGTTAATAAAATAGTGTTCTGTTAATAGTTGATGTTATTGTCATCAAAGTTGTCCTGTCCTGTTAATAAAATAGTGTAACTTTAATTACCCTATGTAATTTTAATTGTTTTTTTCCTTCTTTTAGGCAGCATATTTTCATCCCTGTTCTTCCTAAGCATTTGATTGATTATTTAAGGTAAGGTTGTTTTTTTTAAATATATATATATTATATTTTGTTATTTAAATAAACCTTTTTTTATACAAACTTAGTTATTTTTGAAAATATATAATTAAAAAATATATAATTCTGTAAAATAAGTAATAATTATGCAACATTTAATTTGATTTTTTGCTATTTCTGTGTAAATTAGCAGCAATTTATATTTAATATTTGTTCTATGTTAAATTTCTTTAAGCAGTTGCCATTTTAAGTTTGATATTAAATAAGTTTTCATTTTTATTAAGAAATTGTTGTTATTGATAACTATAACTTAAGTGCAATTTTTTCTAATAATAAATAAATAAATTATCAGTAAATAAGTAAAATTGCACATGCCTGATCATTGTAATTTTAGCAGTAATTTGTAAGGCAAATTATATTGATCTGTAAATTAAAATTACTTTTATTTTGGATTTATTGAATCTAATTTGAAATACAATTGAATATTATATGAAACTATGAACAGTGTTTTATATTTTACTCTTATCTATTTTATTTTGTTATGTTAAAAATAAAAATTATTCATTAAATATTATATTCAGTGTAAAATTAATTATTCTTTATATTTCTTTGAATATATTGATCATAATTTATACTTCTCGTTATTGTAGTGCTCCAATGCCTTTCTTAATTGGGGTACCATCTGTGACTATGGAGGTAAAGTTTTGTTTGAGTTTAAATTTCTTATTAACTTTAAAATTATGTATTAAAGTATTTTTGATTTATTCAAAAATAAAAAAATTTTAAATTAAAATATTTGATGTTCAAACTTGAAAAAATATTAATTCAAATTCTTTATAAAATCTAGTTTAGAAAATTCTTAATAATATTTCTCTTTTCTTTAAGAGTATTACTTCATGAAGGAATTTTCAATGTACTTCAATTAAAATTTTATAATATACATATGTAATCTTTTCTTGATATTAAACTTAAAAAAAAATTAATGTCTTAAATAATAATTATTTTTTGTATTGCATATTATAAACATGTAATTATAATTTTTTTCAATTTTAATTATTGAAAAGTGATAATTTTTTAATACTTTAAAAGATAACAAATTTTTAAATGAATGAAATTACACCTTTTTAATTTCTTTATCTTTGGCAAACTCAAGAATACAGCTAAAATAGGAGAAAAAATCAATTTTAAATCCATTAAAAAGTTTTGAATGAAAATTCTAATGTAATAATTGCAACTTAAATTATAAATACAAAGCATTGCATTATATGTTTTTATTGCACACGTTACATGAAATAAGCATTTTTAATTCAACTGCATGAGCAACATGCATTTCTTATTTCATTAAATTTAAAATTTGTTATGATAAGTTTTAAATTTAATTATGTAATTGGAGGTAAGGGGATTTGTTCACCCAGAATTTCATAATTTAAACTATTTTTGTAACAAAATTGAAGTTTAAAACCAATTTACATATTTAACTAAAATTATGCTTATTATAATCTCAGCATTTATATTTTAATTTCTAGAATATTCTTATTTAAATTCAGCACTTTTTTCAAATTTGTGATCTTTCTAACATTTTTCCTTTATTATTTATGTATTTATCTTTTGTTTAGAAATTTCGGCAAAGTGAACTGAATGAAGTTGTAATACTTGATGCTGACAATAACCGTGTTAAGACCCCTTTCAAGGATCTGGAAACTTTACCTCCTGATATTGTAAGCCTTTAATATTCCTGTTTTCTATTTTTGAAAAAGAATTAAATTGTTTTATGTTAATTTTTATGTTTACTTTTCATAAATTCATTCTTGTAAATTTTTTTTTCTGAAGAATTATATTCTGAAAGGTCTCTTTATATGCAGTGAATATGTTTTACAAAAAAAAAAAAATGTATAAAAAATAACTACTTTCCATGAAAAGTTAGGGACATGTTTCATGGTTTTCTAAAAATCTAATTAACTTAGTAACTGAAGTAATATGTTATTAACCTAAAAAGTTAAGAATAATATGATGAATGTTAAATGACTTACAAAAATTGGAAAGAAATTCATATAAAAGCTTAAAATAAAAATTTGTATTCTGAATTTTGTTCATTGTGGTTTGTTGAAATATAGTTATATAGTTTTGTATTCTAGTATTTTGTATAATATAGGTTATAGTTTTGTATTCTGTAATCATTATATCTATTTTATTGTGGTTTGGAACATTTGCAAATTGGTTGCTTGTCACTTTCTTCATTTGAAAAGTTTGCTTTTGTGATAGATCTTTTATAAAGGTGATAGATGTTCATGCTTATTCTGTGTAGCTCTTTTTCTTTCCGATAATATAATCTGTAAACCTTGTGATAATGATTCTACTAATTTTTTATGTATTTGACAATATTCAGATGTACATGTTTACAACTCATGCTGTAATTTTAGAGGCTCTTTCAAAATTAGGGTCATTAATAAGAAAAATATTTTTCTTATTTTACTGCAAAATTAAAGACTTCCTCAAATTAATTTTGTTTTCAGTACATCACAATTCTTACAGATTTTATATTTATGAGCTTGCTAAAACTAAATAGCTAATAATAACTAAAAACTAATAGCTTACAATAAATTTTTAGATGAAATACTAACCACATAACTTCAAAAACGTAAATGTAATCTGTAAAAATTAAGATCTTACAGTATATATATATATATATATATATTCAAAGTGAAAGGAAATTAACTTCTTTAAAAGACTTTTATATTTTTTAAAAAATTCTAATTATAAAAATGTTATACATTTTTTATTATTCTGAATGAAAAGAAGTAAAAAAAAAATTGTGCTACATCATTTTTGTTGTTTATGATGTGGTCTTATATTTGTGCATTACTTGCTAATTTTTAAACTAACAATTTTGATCAAAATTAACATATCATATGTATACCTGCAGTTTGAGACTTTTTTACTCAAGTGTATTCAAAGAATCTTAAAATTTGAATACTTCTTGCTAAACATTAAATGCATTCTATTTTAATGATATTAGTAATATTTTTATTAAATATATATTAAGATAATCTTTTTTAATCTCAAATATCATCTATCAACAATGATTTCCTCTTTAATTAACTTTAACATGATAGAAAATAAAAATTTTAATTAATTTCAAAGACTTGCCATTCATTTTAAAATACTTTATCAACTAAACAAACGGTTCATAATTTCTATTATCATCTTTGAAAATATTAATGTTAATATTTTTTAACTAGATTTCACATAACATAATAAATTACCAGGTTCAATATTTGGCAAAGTTTATCCATAAATATTGAGAAGCGTATCTCCAAGGTGTGCAAATTTTTACTTCTTAGACCATATTTGAAGAAAATAGCTGTTTTTGGGTCACATTTAAATTATATTAATTTAATGATAGTTTTTCTATATACCATGAATATGAAAAAAAATTTCTTTGTTAAGTTTTTTTTTTTTTATTTCATATTCATTTATTTTGTATTCATGGTATGTATTTCACATTCATAATAGTACATCTTGATATGGTTTATGGGTTAGACAGTTCTAATATTATATATATATATATATAGAGAGAGAGAGAGAGAAGTGATAGCACAAGAGTTTATCCAGTACTATCAACAGAATTGATATGTGAATTATTTTTATAAGGTATCTTCACTGAAACGGAGTCTTAAAAATCCAAATATGATGTTGGGAGATGGAGTGTCGAGAGCTTTTATGCAAGCATTAGTGAAACTGATTGGTGGCTATAGAGATTCTTTAAAGTTTACATTAGGAGAGAAAATCAGTTTTGATTCAGAAGCTTTTATACAGACAAGACCAGCTTCTGTTCAACCTTTTTTAGAGACAATGCTTCATTTGCAGATATTTCAGCAAGTGTGTATCAATTCAAAAACTTTTCTTTATTTTTGCAATTAACCAGTTGAACTATGAATTTTGAGGGCTGTTTCACTTATGGAATTAACTATAATTTTATATTATTATTAAGTAGAAATGAAACATTTAATTAGTTGAATAAATTAAGTACCTTTTTTTCAGTTTATTGAAAACCGTTTGGATATGTTAAATTCGGGTGTAGGCTTCAGTGATGAGTTTGAGTATGAAGTGAATACGTATGAAGTACATTCAAGCAATAATCTTAAAACTCAGTACAAAGAATGGGTTACCACCATGAAGGTATTATTTTTTTTATTAAAATGAGATTATATTTGAAAATAAATGATTACCTTATAATGTTATACTTCATTTAAATATAAAATTTTCTCTTAAAAAAAAGAAATATTTCTAATAAGCTATGCTATGCCACTGACATCATTGAATTATTTTATTATTTAAATACAAATATTATTTTATAAAAAAAAATCATGAAGAAAAATCCAAATTTTTTTTTTTTTTTTGGAAAAAAAATATACTTAACATATTTTTTCCCCTTTTTAACTGTTTGTAGAGAAAAATTAAATTAACAAAATGAAATTATAAAATGCTTGCTGCAAATTAATTATTCCAACATACATTTTTATACATTTTTTTTTTTTATTATAATGTAATTGAATATAAATGCATATATGTATAAATTTTTTAATTTAATTACAACTCTAAATAAATAAGAGAAATTAAAATGTAATGAAATGCAGAATGAATATGTTTTTAAATTTCGTAAAACCTTTTTTCTTGTGTGTTGTGTTTTAAAATGTCTAGTAGTATATCATATGTATTTTGTATCTGAATTTCTAAATTTTAATTGCTTTTAAACATTTTTTTCCCCTTTTAGAAAAGAAGGAGGTGCATTTTTAAAAAATGTGAAAAGTAAAGTAAGTTACCTCTCTTAAGTAATTACCTTCTTCATAAATCTAAACAGATTAAAAAATAAACATCATTTAATTTTTAATTTATAAAAATTTGATTATAAAATATTTAATTTGTTACTAATTCATGAAAGAACGTTCTTAATTTTTATTAGTTAGTAATTTGTTATTGTATATTTATTATCCTATATTTCTTATTTATTTACATATTACTCATAGAGTTATTATAAAGTCCAGTTTTGTTGTCAAGGAATTTTAATACATGCAAGAAAGGAAACACTCCATCTGAGTTCATACATATATATTTTGTAGTCATTTTGAAGATATATTTATACACACACACACATAACAAAAATAAGAATTTTATTTTCTATTATGTTCAGTCTGATTGCCTTTTTTATTCTATTACATCCTGATTTTCAAACTAAAAGTGCTTTTACTTAAAATATCAATGTTGATTTTAATCCATTCCCTCTACCACAATCTACAGGGAGTGCATCCAATGTTTTTGTTTTGCTTATAAAGTGTTTGTTTCAAATTTCAAATTCACAGACCATAGCAAAAAGTCCAAATTCACAGTCCATAGCAGACATGTTTGACGATTTGAGAGATGCATTTTAATGGAATAGCTTCAATTCTGATTTCATTTTTTCAGCTACAGTGCATCAGATTTAAAGGCATGACCAGTAGCCTTATTCTAATCGAACTTAACACAGCAGAAATTGTTTAGCTAAAATTATGGGATGTTTTTCGAAAATAGATATTAAAAAATTTTCCTGATAAAAATTTTGACATTTTTTTTTCTACTTTCTTTATTTTAAATTTTCCATTATAAGAAATCAATAAAACCTTTTAGCAAACCTTTCCCTTTTTTCTGTAAATCAGCATTTTAGGTCCTTTTCTCTTCTTTTTCAGTAATGAATTAGATCTTTTTCTGTTACATTCAGATAAATATATTCAAGCTTCATCATTTGTAATTAACAACATTCATTTTTCACTTACCAAATAATTTTCATACTACAATTTGTACATAGTCTTATGCTGGGAAATATGTTTTGGCATTAGCCATTGAATATCATGCATTTTTTATTTTGATTACCATTAAATCACATTTTGCAATTTTGTTTACAGTTCTTACAGAGATTTTTTTAAAGATTTTGCAATAGTTCTTTGAGATGAAACGGTGGGGAGTGGGTTTTTAAAACATGAGATACGACTTTAGATATAATAAAAGGTGTATGTATGTCTATGTCAGGTGGACGTTTTTTACTCTTTTTCCAGTTATATGTAAGCATTAATTCTTTTTTTTTAATGTTGATATTTTTAATTTTCTGTACAATATTAAAACTTATTTTTAGTAGAATTTTTTTATTTATAATCTAATGTATTAAATGCTGATTAAATAACAACCAATGTTTTATTTTATTATTCATCTTGCATTTAATTTTATGAAAATAAAATTTCATATTACTGTGATTTTCTGTTTATTAATTGCAATTATAATATTCACACACACAGATTTTTTTTCATCTATTCCTTTTGGTATATTATGTATAAATAAACTGCTATTTATATTTTTAATTAATTTATTTATTTATAGAATATTTATGTGATAATTAAATAAAAATGGACATATCCTATATTAATGATAGTGGAAATTAGAAAGAAAATAAATGTATAAAAGAACTTTGTTAAAAATAAATATTTACCACACATGTTCCATAGAGATAAAAAGAAAAATTAAAACAACTTCATTTAAGAATACAAGAAACAATTTCAAAGATATATGTTAAAAAAAGTTTTTAATTTTCAAATTTTGAACTATTTGATTCTAAATGGAACATATTTCATAAAAAAAAAAAATAATAATAATAATAATAATAAAAAATTGTGCAATTTGTTATTTTTATATTTATTTCAGTGATGAAAGCTTAATCTGTATCACCATCAGTTATTAATTTGGCATTTCATGAAGCTTTTAATTATCTCTATATTTGGCCTGCATTGTGCACTCTTACTTATCATGCTACCCATCTACAGTTATTATAAAGTTCTTTTTTATTTTTAAATTCATTTTTTATTATATTTTAAATTTCTATTCTATTATTTTTTATTATATTTTTTATATTCTATTATGGAGAAAAAAAAAGCAATCTTATGGTTATAAGTGAAAGATGGTGCCTGGTTTTAGGAATTAAATTTTTACTGATACATCTAAAAGAAATAAAAATAAATTAATTAAAGATTGCAACCTGCTCTCTATTGGGGAAAAAAAAAAAGTTTTTTAACCTACAGATAATAAGCAGAATTTTTTTTATATAAAATGTATATTTTTTTAAAATATTTTTTCCCTTTTTAATTTGTTTTAAATTTTGTGTATGATTTCAGACCAATCCTGCAGTAAAACATGCTTATAAGTCTGTAAGTTTAGTTTTTTTTTTTTGTTCCTTTTTTTTTTACTTTAGATACATTTTTATTTTATGAGTATATTCAATTTATTTTTCAGTAATTAACCATTTAAATACATTATATTCTTCCATTTTTTGTGTGTATCATTTATATTAATATAATTAGTATTCTTTTTTTCTAATATTTTATAGAACTTTATTACAAAGCCCCCTGCCATAGTTTTATCAATTTATTTCATGCAAAATTTCTTTTCAAATAACTTTTTAGTAATTATTTTACATTTATACATTTTATTTATATAACATTTAACTTCATTATATAATTAATTTGCATGCAGTTATAAAGAAATTTAAATCATGTAATAAAAAAATACATTATATATATATATATATATATATATTAATAAACTATATATCTAATAAAATTCTAAACAAAAAAATTTATCAAATGGTATTCTGATTTACAGACTTTTAACAAGAAGATGTTATATTGTTACTGAGTACTAGATTCTTGTAATAATATAAAAATAAATCTAAGCCTTTTTTTGAAAAAAAAAAAATTTGTATGTGATTATATGCAGAATTTTATAAGAATACTATTACTATTTATTGAATGAAATTCCTAGTATGCAAAGTATAATGAATATTTTTAGATATTTTCTATTAATTTTATTCAAAGTATCATGTTTATTATTAAAAAGACCCTTTTTTTTAAACTTTCATTTTATTAATTAAATTTAAATTATTTTGAGGTATTTGATTTTTAAAATTTTAGTTCAATGATCATCTATTTTTTCTTAATATTGTTTTTATTATTCATAAAAAAAACAAGTAAGAATTGTTAAGATGTTAAAAGAAATTAGTTTTGTGAAGTCATAACTTAGAAACTGATATAATGTCAAATATAATTTTTTTCTTGGTATTCGTTTATTATCTGTTATATGAAAAATTATAAAATAAAATGGATTATTTTCTTTTAATAAAATAAAAATTGTAATTTTTGATATGCAAGTGAAAGGCAAAAACAGAAATGACATCAGAATTCATTTGCTTATATTCATATTCATAATTCACATTTAATATCTTTACATTTTATTGGAAAAAGTTTAGATGGATATTAGATTGGCAAGATAAATATGAAATGATTGTGATAAAATTATGTAGTTAATTGAATATTTTCTTTTATTCTGCAATATTGTTTTATCATGTCTGTTCATAGATACTAACAATAAATAAATAAATTGATATGAATAATGTTTTTTTCTTTTATTGCTACTTATGAGAATTTTTCTATTTTTATGTATTTGTTCTACTTCTAGAATTTATCAATATAAAAATCATTTAAAAAAATAAAATTTTTAATTTTATGATTTTAAATACATTTACAAGGGAAAAAAATTAAGATTTTAATTACTTATATGTGTCTTAATCCCAATAATGATTTAATTAGTTTTTAATCAATTTCTATTTGTCCACTTAAATAAATATTTAATAATGTGTGAAATGATTATTTAAAATTTAATTTGTTATGTAATAAATATTATACAAATTAGTTTAAATGAATTATTTAATTAAGTTGAAATAAACTTTTTTTTATAAAAGTCATATAAGTAAAAATTGCATTTATTTAACAACATAATATTTATTGATTGTATAATTTAGCTAAGGATATATTAATTTAAGGGTATATTAATTTTTAGAAAAAATTTGTCTTATTAATAAGTTGAATAATTTATTATTTTGTTTAGATAGCTATAGTATTTTAACTGTCATTTTTTATGTTATGATTTTCTTAGGTTAAAGATAAAGGAAAAAGAGCATATAAAGACTTCCGTTCTAAAATTCAAGATATTCAAAAGGTTAGTCTTTCATGTTTTGTTATTATATGAGTGTATTAACTTATTAATATAGTATGTTAACATAATGTTGCAGCATGATTTTGTATTAAAAATTCTATGTTTCTTGCTTTTTAATGTAACAAAAAAATAAATAAATCAATAAAATAAAATAAAAATATGTATAATATTTATTTTATTGACATTGTACATACTTTTAAATTTCTAGTTAGTACTAGATATAACTATTGCTAATATATGCCACATTTTTTCCTTTTACTCTTTTATTTTATAAATTAAAAAAAAACAAAAAACTTTTTCATAGAAATAGAATGCTTGTATGTGCATTCATATTTTTATAATTATTAGAAAAGTTCTATTTTCTAAAAAGAAAAAGAATCATTCATTATTGTTTGGTTGACATAGAGAGGTCTGTCCAGGGTTTGATGTGTATGTAACCTATTATAAATTCATAATTTCTTTAAAATATTGTCATTTTTATGCATTAAATTATTGTATTTTTAGAAATCAAAATAGCATAAAATGTATGAAAAATAGTGAGGTTTTCATTTATTTTAGAAATCAAAATTACATAAAATATATGAAAAATAGTGATGTTTTCATGTATTTCAATCCTTCCATAATCTGTTTTATTTTCAAATTTATTTCTTATTTTTGTTAAAATTTTTAACTTCTTTGATAATCAAAAAATAAAAAAGAAAACTGCATAAAAATTTTTTATTATGGTATACCCTTTTTGCCTATTTTTCATGATGGATTTTGCACTATTTGTTACTGTCTTTTTACTTAACAAATTATTGTTCAATTATTTTATTTGATGGGTGATCCAAATCAGTTTTTCCTTCCTCCCTTAAAACTTCTTAAAATACAGCTCAAGGTAGCTTGGCCACCCAGGGAATAAATACGCTTTCTCTCCATAGATGAACAATTCTCTTAAAAATATTTATTTCTTTACTTCTGGCTGATATATACCAAAAAATTTTTTGTTTGACTGATTTTTGAAGAAAAAAGAGATCGTAAAAGATGAGTAAACTAATAAATCTCATTACCAATTATTTGAAATTTTTAATTTGTAAAAATTGCAAATTGGATTATTTTTCTATATGAATTATAAGCAAGGAATTGCTAATACTTTTTATCTCATTTGTTCCTGAATTGTAATGCAAGCATAGAAACAAATGGTAATTTTTAAAATCTAAGTTAAAAATAAAATTACAAACCACTGTTGCAGATTAAAAAGAATTACAATATCATGCTTTTGTAGGAGGGGTAAAATGGAAAAAATAAAATAAGCAATATTTAACATTTATGTATTTTTTTAAAAAATAATAATAATAATAATAATTCTAACAAAAAAAAAAAAATTCATAACTGGAACAAAACTCCATATTTTGAAAGAGAAAAATAATTAAACTATATATTTTTTTTAAATTATCTTTTTTTTTTTTATTTTTTTTAACTCCTATAAAACTTTTCACTATCAGCTTCTGAAATATATATCAGTGCTGTATATTACTGTTTGTTATAGCATCCTAGTCAACCAGATTTGAGGTTTGACAGTTTTGAAAAACCTAAAAGTGCACCTTCCAGCCCTACTACTCTGCGAGCAAATCGATTTGCTAACAGCAAGGTATATTTATGTAATTTTTAATAATTAAATTATCCATAATCTTTACAGCTGTATCTAGACAATTTTAAATAACTTTACCAATGTCTCTAAAATATATTTTATTTTATGTTTAGTATAAATATTTTTATAAAGGTGTTGGGAAGAAATCATATTGCCATCAGTCCTTTATCCTATTTTATAAAATAAAATAGAAATATTTTAGTGAGTTTAATATTCTGCTGAGTTTTATATTAAAAATTATAATATTAGAATTTTAAAAAATAGCTATATTAGTTTATTGGTTGTAAGCATTTCAGACCAAAAGTTCAAAGCCTAGTACGCAAAAAAAAATAAATATTTGTTAAAATTAGAAATAAAAAGACTGGGCGTAGAAGATTTTGTGTAGTGTAAATACATTAACTTCAAGTATGACAAATTTTAAATTTACGATGTCAATTTTTTTTTCTTTGTTTTGAAATTGAATATTTCCGAAACATAAGTTTGCATCTTATGTAATATAGAATTAACATCATTAATATGTCTCTATTTGGATTTTATTTTTTTACTAACTAAGAATATTTTAGATATTTAAGGTTATTTTGCTTGAGTATAAATTTATATTGTAAAAGGTATTTTTATTCACAATTTTAGCAATTTGTATGAAATACTAATATGAATCGTAAGTTTTTGATAGTTTGATAGTTTTAAAAGCATGCAATTTGGTTGTTTGCATTATTAATCTTGTTTGGCTATTTGTGAATTATATAAATAGTTAACTGAAAATTATATTTTTTTTGAAATTGTGTTTTTATTTTCTGTAATGCCTAAGTTTCACAGATTTATTATTATGAAGAAAATTAAAGATACATATTATAATTAATACATTTTAACAAAATTTATAATTTAAAATGTAATAATTATTTTATAAATAATAATTTTTTTTACCCATTTTTTAAATGTTATACATGATTTAAAAATATTTTTTTAAATTATTCTTGATAATTTTTTTTTTTTTTTTTTTTTTTTTTTGAAAATAGTTATGTTGAGCTAAAAATTTATTATTATTTATAATAATTTTAAACTAAGAATTTTCAAAAACCTCCAATGAGATTTTTCAAACTAATAGTAATAACATGTAGGAAATAGTAAGAATTCTATTTAGTTGAAATCTTAATGTTTTTATTTATTATTACAGAGAATTTCATATAATCATACTATTGACACAACAAAGTCTGCTGTGCTGGATTCCATTAATATGCCAAATACTGGGTAAGTAAATATATGGATTAAATTATGTTTGATATCATCTTAATTTTTTTTATTATGCATATAGATAACTTAAATTGTAAATTACCCTATTATTATTATTTTAATCTCCAAAACACACTTTTTACTTATTTACATTAATTATCTTGTAAATAAATTTTTTTGTGCATTAAGAAATTCTTTAATTTATGCTTTTAATCTATGTATTTGTAATTAATATTGTATTTATTTCATGAGAAAATATATGGAAGTATAATAAAATTAATTTAAGGATTGTTTTCTTAAATGATATTTTTTTTCCCCTCTTGTATTAAAATGTGTATTGTCTTATTTTGTTGAAATTGCTTCAACCGTTACGGCATTTTGACTTTACACTCACTTTTTTTTCAGTTTAAAAGCTCTTTATTATTGTTTTGATATTAATAATGCTTTGGCCAATATAGTAGCTTTTAGTGTATTGTTACTTGTTAAACTTTTATTACAACACATTATTTTTTTCAATAACCTTTTTAGTGTTTATATATGTAATATTAATATATAATACAGAATTATAAAACTGCAAAAGGAAAAATATTTAAGAAAATGTAAACAACTATTAACATAATTAAAAAAAAAAAAAAAAAGACTTTATGCAATATCGATATAAATTTCTGATTTTATTTTTTATTTTGTATATCTTTTTTAAAATATAGCTCAATTGTTATTGTTGTGCTTTTCAAATTACTATGTGATCTCTAAATATTTGAATAATGTATATATGTTTTTATGTACATTAAGCATTTTTATTTTTGACAATTTTTTTTTGAAATATTATTTAAATGTGAAATAATTAAGCAGCAAACTATTTGCTTGTGATATTTTCTTTTGCAATCTATCTTAAGTGCATTCTTAATTTATAGTATTCGCCGCTATAAGATGCTTACAGTCGATGAGATATCACTGCCTTCAGAGGAATCAGCTGAAGGCAGCAGCAGCCCTGGCTTGCAACGAATTGATCTTGATCTCATGGAAGATTTACGAGATGTGATATACCGCCGGTGCTCTGTTTCAAGTGACAATATTAATTCCTTTGGTATAGATGAAACAATTGAAGATGTGGCAACAAATGTGAGTCACTATTTATTAATTACATAATATATTTTAAGTTGCTTTAATATATTTTATTGCAAATATAATTTGTTTAATGATAATAAAGTTTTTAATCAATTATTTTTGAACTTTAAATTCATAAATGTTTCATTTATAAATTAAGTATAAGAAAATATTGTGCATATTTTATTTATAAAGTTATAAATCGCAATTTCTGTGTTAAGTGGATAATTTTTAATATAAGGTCTAATTTGTATGAAAACAAGTAAGTATTAAAAGAATCAGTTTTAAAATAAGAAATGACATAGAATTTTAGAAAACTATTATTTGTTATGTATTTGTTTTGTTATGTACAGATCTGTAAAGAAAAACCTAAAATTTCTAGAATATTAAGGCTTTTTTTTTTTTTTTTTTTTTTTTTTTTATTTCCTTTCATATTAAAAGCATAACTAGAGCCTCCCTCTGTAATCACTTGTTACATACTGAAAGATTTTATGAGTCTTATATTTCCTTGAATGTTGGCCCTATATCCTTTTTGATACATGATCCACTGATTATCTGAAAATCTGTTTTTATTTCTATTATTTTTTCTTTTTATCTGATTTCTTCTCGGGTAATTGGATAAATTGAAATAAAGCAGCTAATGTGAACATAAATCTCAAAGTCAAGTAAAGTCTGATACATGAACAGTTTGAGAGAGATATGAACTAAATAAAGGTTTATAAAATTGTCATACAGGTTGATTTAAAAAATAATGTTATAATTTAATGTAAAAATTTAGCAGATTTTCATCACAAATCCATTTTATTGATGGTCTTTGAATTTTTAGTGAGTAATAATATTTAAATCGAAAACAATTCATTAAACTTAATATTATCAATAATATTTTGCTATGCAACCACCTTCCAAATATTAAAAAAATCTCCTTTTATAGTAAAATATGGGTAAATTATATTTTAGTATGAAGTAGTGAAAAATAAATAAATAAATAAAAATATTATATGTGAAATAATTTTTTGTTTTGAATTTCAAAATTTTTATTTTTAAATCTGTAAACATCTGATATTAATTCCCATATTTTCATTTAAATGTATTTTTAGATACTTTGGGGTATTGGGTTTATACTCATGTACTTTTATTAAGAATGCCCAAAGAAAAAAAAAATTGAGTATACCATTAAATCTGCAGATCAGTGAACTAATTAAATTTGAATTTCTTTAAATCTAGCATTATTTTCCCAAGTGTATTTTAAAATGGTGGATGGGAAGACAATATTTTATTTCATGATTAAGTTAGGATATTTCTTCTTTTTTTTGTTACTTCTGCATCACTTTGCAGAACGTGTACATCTTAATATAATTCTGAAGTTTTCTTATTGGTTTTCAATATAATTAAATTAATTTTTAATTTAACAGACGATACTTGGTTTCACTGATTCCTTCTGTGTTACTTCTGAAATGCTTCCAGTACCAATACCTCCTCCAAGATCCAAAAGAAATCTCAGATCTACAAAAGCTAACATTCCAACTACGAGTAACACTAAAACAGAACCTATTGAAAATCACATCATTGATGAACCTCTAATTCAGTTGGAATCACTGGATGAAGTCGCCCTCTTTGATCCTCTTAAAGAGAGCAACATCAATGACACAGATCTTTTATCCTTTCTTACCCCTAAGACTGCCAAGGACTCTAGAGTTACAGAACTAAAGAATACCATCCAGAACTTGACTTCTAATCCAGGGCATCAAATGAACAGTCAGCCAATGGGGTTCTATCCAAACACTTCTTACTGTGGTCCAAGAGTTGCCCAGCCTGGTCTTGTAATGCCAAGATACCCTGTATCCCCATCAATCAACCCAATGGTACCACAAAATAATGGTTTTGGCAACTTTGTGAATACAGTGCCAGATGCAAAGCCAGTTTTGCCACCCAAAACTAAATCATCATCTTCAACATTTTTTGTTTCGACGAATGAACTTTCTGATGTGGAAAAGAATTTACTGGATGACTACGGTTTGAGTAATTCACCTTTGTTCAATAAAAGTGCTGCTGAAAATTCTAAACCACCCGATCTGCCTGAGAAAACAAAATTGTCACCTTTAGATTCAAGTAGCAATTTCAAGAAGAGTCCAAAACCAAAACATAAATTAACGAGAACTCAACCAACTTGGCAAAAGTTTACTTAATGTATTATAAAAAAATGTGTGGAATGTTTGTGGTATCTTAGGGAAATCATGATGGAAACTATCTGTAGTGTCAATTGTAAGTAATCAAAATGTACATAAAAACAATAAGCATTAAGTTTTTTTTTTTTAATTTTGTAATCTGAACCTATATGATAATTTAATTTAATATTTGAGAAATTATAATTTCTCAAATATTAAATTAATTTTCTATGTATTTTTTGCTTGAAAAATTTAGTTAAAGCTATGTGTACTTCTCTTTGATAAGTTATCAGTATGTGATTTTCAAAAAATAAAATGTTTTTTTTTTACTTTTATATTCAAATATTGTAAAACAATCTTAATAATAAGAAATGACCACTTCTATATAAAAAAAAATTATTAGTATTCTAAAATAGAATTCTTTATTCATTTTATTTTCTATGATTTAATGTTAACATACTAATAAAGCTTAATTCAGATTGTTTTCATCTAGAATTTCCCTATTACATGAATTTTCCTTTTCATATTTTCTTCAATACTATGTATATTACATCATCTTTAAGAATAAACAAACTGAAAGTAATTCAAGTGTTTAATTATACATACATACATACTGTCCTTCATTTATGATGGAGTTCTGTTTGAATGTCTCAGTTTAAATAAAATTTAATATAAGTGGAAACGTATTTTTCAGTTCTACTTTATTTAAGAAATTGCATTTATATTTGATTCAAAATGTTTGAATTTAGTACAATTCGATCACCGATAATGTGGAAAACGTGCAAGCTGCCAAGTCGAACAGATTCAAAAAAAAGAGCAGTATCATAGGAGAGGAAATGTCATTTTAAAGTTAGGTATTTAAATGCAATAAAATGAATTTTAATTTTTTATCACTCAAATTTTGTATTACACAATGTTGAAACAAAAATTAAGTGAAAAAATTTCATAGTATTGTACTTTTTTCTTTCAAAGCAGCTTTGCACATTGTCTCTCTGACAAGCATCCCTAATAAATTATTGATTCAACCATTCTTCCATGTACTATTTCACATTATCTGTGGTTTGACTATAATTCGCTATTTTTCTAACACGGGTACAATAAAAGTATGGGGGAAAAAAATGAAAAATAATAATTACAGAAAACATGTAAAAGTGAGTGTTTTCAACTTTCTTAAAATGTTAATACATATATTCAGAAATAAAAGGAATTAATTCTGACTTCAGTAAAATAGATATTTATAACTCTCATTCATTTAAATTATATGAATAATTTATTTAATAAAAATATGTGCCATCAGGAGGGAGAAATATTGAAAAGGCAATTGTAAGTTGATTGGCAATCGTAATTTATATATATGAATCTGTTATTTCATTTCATGTTATCCTCCTTTTTACTGAGCTTGTAGATATATATTTTTATCCAGAATTATATATCAACACTATTTTATTTTTGCTTTTGTACATAATTTTATAAATATTGTTAAAACAGTGATTTAACTTTGTCTGAATGTTATGTGATATTGTTACTCTCGTTTTCAGTTACAGAGGGCACATTTATTTAAAAGATATTATTTTTTTACTTTTTATTGATTAATCAAGTGCAATTTTTAGGTTAGTTTTGGTTGTTAACTTGCTCAGAAATGTTAACGTGATGTTCATTTGTGAGCAATTGAAGTTGCAATAATGTATGCTTGCCCTTTTCTGGTGTGTATATACATTCTGTGTAATATTCATGCTCTTTAGCTATCATCACATTTTCCGTCTTATGTAAATGAATCTTCTGCATGTGTATGTTATTAACGGAAAATACCCTTTTTATACTTAAAAAAATATATAAATAAAGATTCGTAGTTATTGAACAATGCATATGTTTTTGTGTTGATGAGAAAAGGCAGCTAATTTTAATTTTTAACATTTTGCATTCAGCTACAAAGTAATCCATTTTAGTGTTTCATTCGTTGGAGTAAATATAATCATTATCATAAAGAGAAGAGAGTTGATAAGATAATTTTGTTTTGTATTGTCATAGAACTCAAAATATTGTTTGCAGATTTATTTCTTGTCATTTGCCTCTTCCCAACAATAGAGAAATTTATGAAATAATATATTTTGGTCGAGGGAAGTAGGCAAATTCTAAACAAATAATTTAAATTTTATATAATTATATACAAACTATGAAATATGTTGACATCATTTTGTAGAAGTAAAATTTTTTGTCACCATTAACTTTGAGTTCTAATTATAATGCAACAATACCTTATATTTTTTCAGTTACTTTCTTTTTTTGCTGTGAAAAATTATGCATGTCAGAAATCTGAGTTTTTCAATAAATAATCAAGAGCTTTATAGTATTAAAAAAATACATGGTTCTTAAGTAAAAAGAATAGTTATAGGTGTAAAATTTTAATAATTATGTGCATTTATTCTTTACAGCATTTCTTGTCATTTATATATTATTGTGGCACACTGATTTAATTACTTCGGTTTACTCATTTTTTTTAGATAATAATGGTAGGTTTTTGGTGAATGTACAGTTGTCAACATAGATGTCTATTTAAACTGTTTAGTTGTTATATTATAAAATTGTTTATTTATATCTTTTAAAATTGTTATCTTATTTATATAAATTATTGCACTCTTAAACTAATTATTATTTTTAAAGAGAATTAGAAATAAATAATTTATTTATTATGCACTTTGTTTGAATCATTGTTATTTAGTTGTTGAATTTTATTTATAGACTTCTTGAGTGAAAAATATAATATTTTTTGATTCGGAATTCTTAAAAATTAGAGCAAGTTGATTATTTTTTGATCATTGTATTATGTATTTACTCTATTTTTTATGATCCATATTTATCATTTTAACTATTATATTATATTAAGATATATCTTGAATAAGAATACAATTATCAGTTTTCTATTAAACCCTGCAAAAAGTTTTAATTATTTTTTCATTTGAAATTAAAAAAAGAACACTGAAACATATCCCCTCACCCATATTTCTATTTAACAAATTGAAAGTGTATTCATTATCTTTATAATATTTATAATAAAATTATAAATATTATAAAAATAATGAAAATATATTTATAATTTATTATTTATTTAATTTTATTATTCAAGTTTAATTACTTAGGTTTTTCATGGCACAATCCACAATGGGATTGTTAATAATTAAAGATGTTATTTTAATAAGTATTTCTTTAATGCTGATAATTTTTAAGTTTAAATTACAGCTAACATAGTAAAATGTCATTTTTTTAGTTTAGGATCATCGTTATATGAATAAAATTAATATAATTATCATTTATGTTTTGAAAAAAAATGTTTGAGAACTTTTAGTTTTTCTGATATACAATATTTTGCAACTAGGCATTAAAAAAACCTGAAATAGGATTGAAAATTATGCAAATTTTTCATATCTTCTCCCCTTGCTACTCTTTGATGTTGATAGTCTTTATTTATTATCTGCATATTACGTATTAATTAATTAACTTGTTTATAAACTGCTATTTATTGTAAAAATACCAATATTTTTTTTACCAATATTTCTGCATAACAGTGTATATATTCTCAACTTTGTAAATTATATCTTGGCTAATTTTGTATTTATCTACTTTTGTGCCATATTAACTGTGATGTACGTATTTCAAAATTAGCTTTGTTGAATGTATTTATATGAATCTTAGAGTTTAAAACTTACATTGTTTGTGAAATAAAAGTTATCTTCCTGGTACCTGAAAACTATGGTTCAGTATGAGTTTAGATGTATATATGTTGGTCCCAGAATTTCAATGTATGTGTTTCTTGTAATTAATAAAAACAATTTCAAAAAGATTTTGTTTTTGATTAATTTGCTGTAATTCTTTTAATGAAAATGAAAAAAAAAAAAATTGTAGTTACTAGAATATTAATTTTAAGAAATAGTATTATAGTTATTAGTCCTATCTGCTTCTCCAATGTTAGAAACAATCTATGGAGCATTGTAACTGATGTGGCATTGTCTGGATCTATTGCATCGACTATGCAAGAAACTGCGTTTCAAATTATTTGCATATTTTACGAATATTTTTATAAAGAAATTTCTCTTTTTAATTAGTTTCTCTTGTTAACGCTCCACAACAACATTGGAAACATCTATTGGGAATAGTATTTCCAATAGTTCCATAACACATTTCGGTAAAATCACAGCTTAGGGGACAAGTTTTCTCCCCCCCAAATTTATTTTGGTCTCCTTTGCATCAAAACAGAGTTCGTGTTTCTAATTGAGGTTCGAATCCTGGCGGTGGCATGGATGTTTGTTTGTGGTTCGGAACTCACGTTAAACTGTAGGTCCCGGTCTAATGAGCCTAAAGTGTGCACAAAATGAACCATAGAGCGGCGAACCAAACCATTCTAACTGAGGTGCAACCCTACCAGGAGTGAAGCTGAGAGGGGGACTCCTACAGAATTTTTTTATTTATTTTTGAGACGAAATATTTCGTAAACGTTTTTGTAACTAAGAAAATTTTATGAATAAAATTAATGGCCATCATTCTGAATATAATTCATTACATCAATCAAAAATCTTTTGCGGCTTTTGATTCTGAAATGTAGCTTCCATGGCAGTTATATGTATATAAAACGTTATTTTATCTGTACTTCTTTCCTGCTTTGCTGTCGAGTTTTTATTTGGTTGATGTGTTAACACGAGTTAAGGAAGCTTATTGCCTTTATGTAAATAGTTGTTACAATTTTCATGAGCATAAAAATAGGATAAAGCATTATCCCTTTCTTTTTAAAATGTATAATTAAAAAAAAAAATGTCATGTCATGTGGCAACCTGCAATCACGAAATAATTGTCAATCAATTCTGCTTCAAATCATTCATGCGTTCGGGCATTTGATTCGCAACGTCTTTTGAGTCGGCACAAAAGAAACAAACATTCATAATTACTTGATACACTTGTTACCACACACGCACTATTATTAGTTTATCAATAAAAAGTTTTTCAGTTTTTCCTTCCTTTTAGAGAAACAAAACGGAACGAAACTATTCCTCTTGTTTAAATGAGAGCTGCGTATTTTTTCCTTAATCGTGCGAAAGAAATCCGATTCAGTTATTTAGCTGAAAGACGGAAACCGAGCGCGATGATGTCTCTTTTGTGCGAGTGTTTTCGGGTCTGTTTTTCAGTCACCTATCAATCGCTGGAGAGACACTTTGCCACAAATCACACCTTTCAATTGCAGACGTCAAAGTGATCGGTGAAAACATTTCATTCAATGCTCCGGCTATTGCTCAAGAGTCAATCTTTTTCGTGCTGATTTTGAATGATGTGTGCTCTTCACAAAAAAGGTGATTATTTCCAAAAAGCCGATCGCATTTAATTCTCTCGCCCAAGGACTTTCAATATATTATGTTGTCACCGCAAAGTTTTCCTTTTAGCTGTGGAATTTTATTAAAGACTTTTGAGCGAGTGCGTTTATTTCCTCATTATGTTTTCAAGCCAAAGCGGGGGGCAACTTTGCTGCTGCCCCTTTGTGGCTGGGACGGAAAAGAGTGGGGCCACAAAAGCCGATTCAACGTCGGTTACACTTCTGTCACTCACTCGGCGTGCATGATTTTCCGAGAAGGCCGTATCCATTGAAACGAGTGATTGACAACGTTTTGTGTGTGTGTTTTTTCGGGAATTGTCGTTAATGTGTCATTAAATCTAGGAATTTGTAAAGATCTTGTCTCATTTATTGGGTCTTTAAGGTTCCTGATTATGACCCAGAATGGAGAGTTCTATTATGCACGAGGTGGTTGGTGTGGGCTCTCTTGTACATGTTTTTTTCTTCCTCGAGTAAATTGCAGCCAATTTGGTGGCAATGTTTGGATAATTTCTGATTGACGAAACGCATTTAATAATTCTTAATAGTGTGACCCTTTGAATGAAGGCTGCACTCTTACAGGAGAGTAATGCGGTTGTGTCTTTTATTTAAATATTTACTTTTCAAATTTGATTTGCTTACAGCGTTCTCCAGTGGTGATTATGCGTGTCTTAATTCCGTGAAATGTCATTACAGTCAAAAATGGTTTCTTTGATTATAAAAGTGGTCTTTCATGTGGAGTTTGGAAAAAAAAAAAAAAAAGGGTTTTATGGGTTGATCAATCAAAAATTACATAACAGAAAATTCTCGAAATTAGCAGTAGACAAATGTCAAGTAGTTAACAGTAATAATATAATAGAGAGTACATTGGGCTGCCATTTTGGAGCAAACATATTCTTTACCTGACTTTTACTTTGTAGTTAAGCATATGCGATGATAGCTTGGCGATTTTGTCAACAATCTTTACTGTTGGCTCAAAAGAGAGGGAAGGGGGGGGTAGATCTGTTACCATACGACGATTTTCAAAAGAAAGGGTTCATTCTTTCAGCTGTAATTAAATGTAAATTTATCTTTTTTTTTTTAAATATTTGCCATTTATCTGTTTTCTTGGGTCGTATTTTCCCTACGAAAATATTAAAACACTAAAAAAAAAAAAAAAAAAAAAAATCATTTATATGAACATTTCATATCACCTCATTTATATGAACTGTTTTATTATATTTCATGCAAAATGATCTAAGTTATAAAAAATACCATTTCTTGTATCTATTTATTTATCATTAGTAAGCACATGGTTAAACAAATGTAAGTAGTTTTCTCGTTATGCCTGTTTTCAAGCCAAAGTCAGCAAGTTGCAATCTTGGCAACTGTCTCCTATATACCTAGTGATTGTTTCCTTGTTGAAAAGACTAAAGACTCGTTCCCACCGAGGCGTGAAGCGTTGAAGATTCACGCGGCAGGCAAGAAAATTTTTTCGACCCCTTCACAGCGAAACGTCAGAAATCACATTACGCCTAGTGAAGCTCCGCTTCGAGTTGAAAGTTGGTGAACTCGAAGCGGTGGATTTCAAACGGGTTTCAGGCGTATGTGTTGAGGCTAATGATTGGTCAACGTTTATACGCCTCGGTGGGAACGAGCCTTAAGGTAAATCTATCCAATGCAATTACATCTGGCTGGGAATTTTTCAGTAGATTCCCAGCCATTGCGGGGTGCGTGGAAACGAAAAGGCCGACCTCTAGGTCAAAAATGAGTGTAAGTTACCACAGCCAAAATTTCCTTTATCCTTTTATCTGAGGTAAAGAAGAAAATAGACAGACCTTTAAAACAAACTCCTTTCAACTGTTAAAACGTGGAATATACTGGTTTCATCACCCATCCCAATGGACATGCCCCGTGCAGTTTGTTACAGCAAATTTCCGACTCTCGACAGCACATGATTTTCTTAATAAACACTTGCACCGCATGGATTTAGCTTACTAATGTTGTCTGTGCTCGTCGGGTGAAGCCATGGACTTTTTACATTTGACACCATGCACTACACTTGATTTTATGACTTTTAACTCTGACCACTTTACCAGGGCTACATTTTATTGGGCTGCTAGAGTTCTTATGGCGGATATCGCTACAGTTTGATGTATGAAAAAAATATTAATGTATCTCCATTCATTTTGAAAGTAGAAAACATCTTTCTCCATATTTTAATGTGAATAATATCCACAGTGTATGCTAGTGGATGAAAAAAGTTTTCAATTAACTCGTAGATAATAATTAAAGCAATAATTATTATCCATGAGTTATAATGATCTATAATTCACTACAGATCATAGTGAATTATAGATTATTATCATAGCCAATTATTAATTCACTCTAATAATGATCTAGTTTAAAAAATATCCTTGGCAAATAGGAAGTTTACAAATCGTTGGAAAAATAGTGTGCCTTGTTTTTATCATACTTTATATTTTCTTTTGAATTTCTTTTTTCTTAGATTTCTAATATACATTTTAATCTTTATATATATATAATTCTTATGTACGTGTGTTTGTCATTGAACTCCTCCTAAACGGCTGGACCGATTTTGATGAAATTTTGTGTGTGCGTTCGAATGGGTCCTTGGATGATTTAGATTCACAATTGGACCCGGTAGGTGGCGCTGCAATCGATATAATTCTTCTGTCACTGTCTGTCTGTGTGTTTGTCACTGAACTCCTCCTAAACGGTGGGTCGATTTTGATGAGATTTTTTGTGTGTGTTTGGCGAATGTTTTTAAGCTATCCCCTTTGTTGTAAGTCGCCACTAGATGGTGCTGCAGTCTATCCACTTCTATACCGTTCAACCCATCGCTGTGAAAATGGGTAATAATATGTATTCGAGTATGGGAAATAGGTTCGCACTACTCACTTAATTGTTATTTGCCACCAGAGGGTGTTGCAGTGTTTCCTCTTGTAGATAGCTCAACCGATATCCATGAAAATGAGTATGCACCTTTTATTGGAACATGGAGAATAGATTCGCGATATGTAATTTTCTACAATACACTTTTTTTTTTTTTGGCAGGACAACGTATGCCGGATTCTGCTAGTAATATTGTAACATCAAAAACTCTCTTTAAAACTGAAAAATATTCTGAACATATTATTTTCTGTTTTGTATTTTACGGGCCGAAAATGATCTTTATAGATAGGAAATTATGGTAACCGGAATTACTGAATGAGTGATTCAATTTGATTTTTGATTGATTGACTTTGATTTTTTTTTCTGCAAGAATCGTTACCAGCTTATATTAAAATTAATCTACTATTATTTTTATCTTATCCTTTTCTTTTTAATTGCCTCTAGCACAAATAAATGAAGAACTAATAAAAAAAAATTTCAATAAGGAAATTATTTAAAAAAGAATTTTTGAATGAGAAAGATATGACTATACTTTTTTGTTTCGATTGCAAATTATTTATTTCTTAACGCGAAGAAATTCCAGCAGAATTTCTAATTTATTTATTGCTTATAGAACACTTTATTGAGATCTATTTTTTATATTGATTTCTAGGAAAATTTCAAACTGGAATTGTGTAAAAAAAATAATTGTTGAGCTTATTGCTTTCATTTGGCGATAATAAGCCAATTGTGGCACAGTCTGATGTGCGTGTCGCATTAATGTGATATTTAGTTGAGAAAGAATTCACTTAAAAAGCAAAGAAAAAAAAAAAACCCCGCCGGAGTTTTATACTAATTACAGACCAACAGATTCAATTACAAGAACGTTCTTTTGAGGGGTCACACCACACCACGACACAAGAAGATGAGAAGTGAAGTGAAAAAAAGAAAAGAGAAAGAACAGACAAAACCAAGAAATAGGTAGAAAAGCGAAGAGTCAAAAATAATAATGGAAACAACAACAAAAAAAAAAAAAAAAAGTTCTCTCTTTTTTTTTTTTTATCCAAATAGATTATGCCCGGTAGCAAAGACTCCCCAAAAAGTGGCTGATGGACAACTCAAATTGTTACTTTCAGAAAGAATTAGAAACGGTAGGAAAGGTAGCAGAGGGAAAAAGAAAAAAGGAATGAAAGAAAGAAAGCAGCGTTTTATACTTTCTCTCAATCCTCCGAGAAGTTATTAATTTAAGGGAGCCGTCAAGCAGATTTGATACGTCATGCTGTGATGCAAAAATGACCCAACATCACGATAGCTATTCAGCGAGATTTCTTTTGCGGTGAAATGAAGTGAGTTGGTTTCCATTTTGACAATTTGATCCAGAATTAAAAAAAAGAGTCATTTAAAAAAAAAAAAAAAAATTGAAACGAGTGGCAACAAGTGGATGGCAGACGATTTTTCGCAAATTGCAATTCTTAATTTACACAGAAACTTGAAAAAAAGTTCTTTGAATTAGATTCCGACTCATGCAGTGATTGGAGCTTTAAAAAAAATCTGAAGATGTTTTCAGTATTCTCCTGAAGTTTGTTTTAGATATTTAGAAGATGTTTTTAGTATTCAAATTTTCAAAACGTAAGCTTTTTTCGATTCAAGGTCAAATCTCATACAAGCCCTTAGACACCTCGAGTACCTGATATACGCAGCAAGAGAAAGATTTTTTTCAAAGCGTAACTGTCCTTTATTTGAATTGAAGACAATTTGGCCAGGTAATTCAATTATCCGAAAGAGACCCTGTCTCACATTCTACACTAAGTTTACTTGTTTTCTGAACGATGACTGTAGCGCATGTCACTACGCAGGGTCTTGCACGTCCTTAAAAATGAAAATCAGTGGAGCTGGGAGATTCAGTGCAGACTTTTACCGTTTGAAAGCACATTTCACTGGAATCTTTTTCTTGTATTTTAACACCGGTGGACCTCATGTTCCACTTAATAACCGGGAGAACTTTCAGGGGAGACTGCCTCGCATTTGCGTGTCTCATGGGAGAAACCCCGGAACCCCTCGCTAGACAGGACTGACGATGCTTTTACACATCCATCGTCATTATCGCCATCGAGTCGCCTAGTTTCTGAAAGCAGTGACTACAACAATACCACCAGCAGATGCAGAACCTTGGCTTCAAATTGAGCACGTTGCCACTAGGACACTAGTCGTGCCTATTTAGCTGTTACATCCAAAATTCTAAAACTTGTATTATTGAATGAATTTACATTCTTCCGATTCATATAAGTTGATGATGAATAGTATACAGTATTATTATTTTTAGCATAAAATCGACTAGTTAGAAAATGAAAATATATTTTTACAATTTGGTCTGAACCTAAAAACTAAGAAGTTTGTAGAAGAATTCGTTAAACGAGAAAAAAGGGAAATATATTTATGTTTTTATCTCAATATAACTAAGACATAATGTTCCTTACTTGTTGATTCACATGTTGAAAATTCATTTGAATGCATCTTTGTCCGCATATCAATATAAATTCTTTTTAGCCGACATTGGAATACACATTTATTATAAATGCACATCTTTTTTTCTAATACAGGGGTGGCCAACCCAAATGTTCTAGCGAGATACTTTAGAAATGCATCCTAACTTGCCTATAAAATTCTATATCTCCCTATTAGAATGAGACCCACTGTAGACATTTTTTGGAGAGAAACATTGAAACAGAAGGAGTTATTATTGTGTTTAGGAATTTTCTCTTTTGAGGCGTAAGTGTTATAAAAATCTATTTTTGATTGTGATGTTTCAAAAATGTGTTTTTAATTCAATAGTGCATTGTAAGTCAACCAGTTCCATTTGGAGATATTCTGAGGCCGACTCGATTTCACCATGGAAGGCAGATGAATATATTTCAAAAAATTTTGTTCTATTTGTCTAACTCTAAATGACTGAATCGGCTTTTAAAAAGAATATATTCGCAAGAATATTTTAAAATCAAAGTTCGAAAAAATGTTCAAGGCTGTTGGCCATCCCTGTTCTAATATATAACTTTTCCATTTACTTAGTCAATGCTAGTATTTCTATTTTGTGTTCTATAAACCACCCTGTATTTTTATAATGGACGTTATACTCCTATTTTCTAGTACTATTCCAGCATTAACAATGCGCTTAATAACAATAACATTGCAATCAATAACTAAATTCTTTGTCGTGTTGAGAGAGAGTAGAAATTTGAATTCTTAAATGATAGCTGCTTAAAGAAATAGAGCGCGACACGTTTTTATGTACATCTCAAAATAAACTCTGTTCTTTCAATACAGACTGCAATTTTATTTCCGATTTTTCTTTTTGGTAAATACAAGTATTAAAATAAGGATTTTTAAATGATGGCAAGATGAAGTTATCATCTTATATTCGGTGAAGGCTACTTTTGCAATTCTCAAACATATTCTTTTGTTTTCCTTTTGTTTAGGTCAGGGGTGGCCAACCCAAAGGATCTTTGCGGGCCACTTAGGAAATGCGCCATAATTCCTCGGGCAGCCTATAAAATTATATAACCCCGTATTAGATTTAGACCCACTAGAGACATTTTTGGAATGAAAAAAAACATAACGAGTTATTATTATTGAGTCTACTATTATTCTTACATGTAAACATAGATAATATAATAATAACGATACTCAATGCACATTGTAAAGAAATATAGTACACTAAAAATGAAATATATAAATATAAATGATCATTATATATATATATATATATATATCAAATATCATTAAAAAATATTTATTTTACTAGTGCGATATTTGTTTTTCCGCTTTTTCACCTGTCTGTTTTAGCCCTCGTGTGCACAAGATGACCGTAGAGCGACAAACCAAACAAAACCAAAACCACTCTTTTCACTTAGGTTTTTGCAAATCGATCTCCATTTATGTATTTGCCCATTGTAATTGGTGTTGTGTCCGTTATGTTTCAGCGTGTTTCATGATTGCTCAATTTCATTTTCAAAAAAACGATTCGCAGGTATAAGTTGAACCAAAATCGCTAACAACTTTTTGCGCCAGATTTCTCAAATTGAAAAATTTCTCTATGTATATATATCAATATCGGTAGTATATATTATGTCTTATATTATCAATATCGGTCATATAGGGATGCACACATAATGTATTTTTTGAATACATTGGATTGATTTGGAAATTGTTCTCACTCAAATTTAGAAAGACTTTAAAAGGAACTATTTTAGTGGAACTTATTTTAAAATCCTATAACGATCATTTCAACTGGAAATCCCATCGCCAAGTCATGTCATTTTTTAGTGAATAATGCACCCAATCCAGTACCTTCAATTTATACATATTCTAAAATCAAAAGTAATTTCAAGAATGACTGCATGTCAGCCATTATTATGAAATTGGATGGGTTTTGAAATTGTGCCAAGGATGTAGGTTAAACAGCATTTTAAACAAAATTTATTAATAAGTGATACCATTTAACTTGCTTGGGATCATATTTAGTCAGAGGGGAACAAAATTGAATAAAAAAATACTTTTATTTTTTGTGATAAAGAAATGTTTTGCGGTTAAAATACAGGAGATTATAATTAAATTCTTTTTAAGTGGCTTTCCACTCACAATGTCGCAACTGTTGAATGACTTGGAAACCATTTTTCCGTCAAAAAAACCGAAACAATCAAGCACATTGAACACTACAGGTTGGTTGAATGTGCAACTCAGGCTAAACGCGTTGTCATTTCGATTCAAACTATCACTGGCAGCCGAATTCACTTTCTTTATGCAGCTTTACAGTGCCCTCTATTAATACACTGTGGTACCTATTTTTGATGCCCTACCGTTTCCACTTCTTCATTTCAAATTTGAACTCATTGCGATTAGTGTTTCTTGTTTGACAGCATTTTGAAAGTGGGACTTTAATTATAATCACCCTGCATTTTACGTTGCACTTTCTATCCGAAATATTACTTTCTGTTTGAAAGTCATTTCCATTCAATCTACTTCTTCTACTTCTGCTTATGTTGCATGTTTTCTTTTGAGCGTTTTGAAGACTGCAGAATTTATTGAAAGAACTTGTGTTGCACGATGTTTTTTTCGTTGCTTTTCTCCTTCTTTTTATTATCTAAATCGTGTTGTAAGAATACCTCCGCTTGCAGATCTGCCCAGAGCTTTTCAGACGTGGGACAGTGATGATGATTAAAACATTTACTTTCGACCCTTAAAGTCTTAATCGAAACTGAATGCAGTGACACTGCTATTAATCAAAACTACTGTGTTTACATCGAATCCCCGCCAAACCCCCTGAAGGCCCGGGAAAATGACACTCGAATAACATGCGAATGGCCCGGCTTTGATGCTTCTCTTAATGGAGGAGACATCTTCATAAAAAGCCGACACCTCTGCCGAGCTGCACGCTTTAATTGGATATAAATCGTTTTCGCTTTGCCAAGGCGGGAAAAAAATAAATAAATAAAAACCCCAGCGGTGATGGATGCCGCATTTAATAAGATTCGAAATAGAATCTTGTGTGCGTCTGCCATTCGATAGTGCTGCAGCATTAAGAAATGGCGTCTTGGTCAGCTGCAGTTCCATTTTAATTCCGCATCCGCTTTTAATTGCATTCGACTGCGCCCGTCTGGCACAAAAGAAACGAGGGTTATAAATCAGGACAGCTTCGCCAAAAATGCGAATGACGGATTAAAGCTCCTTAAAAACGACAGCAAGGGGGTTCAAAAGAATATCGGTTATTGAAAAATTGGCATTTAATTCGTGATTGAGATTCTGTTTTGGAGCAAACTGCACGTTTATTCAGTTATTTTACGAATTAGTAATCAGGATAATTTGTCACAGATGTTATTTATAGTGAAATAATATCCAGCTTTTTTACTTTGTGGACAGAATTATTTTTAGTCTAGATTATATATATTACTAAATTCGAAATAATACTATCAATAGTAAACCTGATAAGTGAATAGGATATTTTTAAAGTAAAACTCAAACAAATATCACTATTGTAAGTATAAAAGGAATTTAAACATGAATACTAATTTTTAAAAAAAAGCAATTACGATGTACTTTTTGAATAATGCATTTAAAGTGTCGATTTTTGTTTGTTTCCTTCTTGATTTACTTATCAATATCTTGTGTCAGTTGTGTTGTGCAATGTATTATTATCAATAAGCTGTATAGGAATTTCAATGGCAATATTTTCTGTAGACCAGAGAAATACTGATTGCCAATGACTTCTGTAGTGGCGCACCCCACCTTAAGTCAACGACAGAAAAGTTTTTGAAAAACTTACGGATTTTGATAAAATATTAAAATATGGAACATGTTCTGGCTCCTGTTTATCAAAAAAGCAAACATTTAAAGATTTAAAAATTTTTTTTTTTAATGCTTTCTATTTTTATCTCAAACTTTATAGTGGTACTAAGTTTGTATTTCCACCTTGATATACGTCCTGTTTGGACGCAAAAGTGCGTTTGGTGCACGACCTTTGTTTGGAATAAGAATTCGATTACAAAACGAGTCACGATACTGCACGCTAAATCTGTTGACACTCGACCAAATCCAAATAAAAAAAAATTAAATATAGAAAATTTTCATTTATAAACTTGTTGTTTTGCTGTTTCTTATCCCACTTGGCTGGCCAAGCCCACGAGCCCATACGTACTCATGATTGAAGGGGAAGGAAGCAGCTTTTGTTGTGATGGAGCACCCGTAGGTAGAAGTCTGACTTTGGCTCCGTGATGCTCTTACAGTCATAGGAGACCGAGACCTACAGCAAAGTGGATTCGAACCACTACAAACATCCATGTCACCGCCGGGATTCGAACCCGAAACCTGTGGCACCGAGCGCCAGAGCGCTAGACACTCGGCTATTCAGGTCCCAAATTATTTATTGACTTACTTCATGTAATGGATTTTGTCTTTATGTATTAAACAGTGCTTAAATTATTTTATACAACCCCAACATTTCACAATATGCCAGTAACGATAGAATTGTGTTCTTGGGAATGGATTCATCATTTTCCACTTAAGTTCTTATGGAGAAAAATTCTTTAAACGTACTTCCTGTTTGTTGTAAGTCCAAGGATCTGAAACGGATTAAGGATATATGCAAAGATACCAATGTATTAGAACTATTATACGTTAGTGAATTCAGGATCGCTATCTACGTTATTTTGTTATTTCTTTCTTTAACACAAATTCAATGGTATTCATTGATATACGTCCTGATATATGACTTTATTGGTATACGTCCCCTCAGTAATTCGTCTGGTACACATGCTGTTTAATATATAAATCCAAGGATCGTCCCCCATTTGACAGCATAATCTCTATCTCTATTATTTTATTATTTAATTCTAAGTTCATTGGTATACTTTTTGACATATATTTCAACGTTATGCATCCTGCCATATGACTTCATTGATATGCTGTTTAATATAAATCCAAGGATCTGGAAAGGATTAAAGACGTATACCAAAGTACCACTATATTAGAACGTTTGACTAATATGCGCTAGTTTGGATGCATCATCTCTATCTCTATTATTTTATTATTTATTTCTTACTTTAACACTAAGTTCATTGGTATACTTTTGACATATATTTCAACGTTATACATCCTACTATATGACTTCATTGATATACGTCCCCCCTCTGTAATTTGTCTGGTGCAAGTGCTGTTTAATTTAAGTCCAAGGATCTGAGAAAGATTAAGGACTATACTGATGTACCCATTATAAGCCAGCTTGGATGCAGGATCCTTATTTACGTCATTTTGTTATTTATTTCTTACTTTAATACAACTCATAGTTTTATAGGCTTTCAAAACCGTTTTAGTCGTTTTAAAATTACTCGTAACAATGGAGCTGTGTTAAGAGGCACATGGCTATATTGGATCTACACGTATTTATGAACATATCTTTTCAAACATGGCCATAAGAAAAGCATCACTTTTGAGGGCTACAAATGGGTAGCTGGGTACTGCAGTAGAGTTGGACCAAACAATATGCTATCTTATATCAAATTCCTTGTTGTATTGCTTTATTTATTTTCTATTACATTATTTATAGTTAAATAATTAATTCAAATTAAATATATAATTTATAATTCAAGAATATTTTTGTTGTGCGTATCCCGGGAAAGTTACAATGATTACAAGCAACCAGCGAACTTGGTATCCTTGCATCCTTATTCTCATAATACACGCATCCTTGCAGTGCATTTTGAGATTAAAATAAATTTGATAGATATTTTTAAATTTACAATTAAAGAAACATGCATTCAGTTCAATTTGGTCGTTTTTCTGCTATTAATATCTGAAGTAAAATATTCTAAAAATTATATAAAATTGTGAAATGTTAGATAATATGCCTCTATATTTTACTAGTGGGTAAAAAAAAGCTATACAAGATATGTTTAAAAATTGAAACTGGATTATTAAATTTATTAATATTGAAATTAGAATATGGATAATTTAGAATATTTCTCATTATAGCACTATTCTAGACAAATTCGTAAATCAAAAGGAAAAATGTTCATGCATTAGCTTAGGTTAGCCAATATTACCATTCGTAGCCAATATGACAAAATTTATTTTTAAATAAAACATTGTTTTAAAAGTAAAACAATAAAGTTGTTTTTCATCGAAATGGTTGTTATTAAGATTCTTCCCTGATAGATTTCCTGTACAATTATAGATAGTATCCCCTTTTAATAACTTTTACGATTTTCTAAATCTTTTTTTCCGGAGTGAAGGTGGGAAGAAAATATTTTTACATTTAATGAAATATATAAAGTTTCCGAAAACTAGAAATATCCTTCATTTCAATTGTTGCATAGCAGTTATGGCCATTTGAACATTTGACTTGCGAGTTTGTCTACAATAAAGCATTGTTTTGGATGAAGACAAAATTCATAAGAATCAACATTGTTATGAATTGTTTATGAATGATTCCCTGGAAGAAGAAGCGTCAAACACTCTGAATCAAAATTAAAATGTTCTAAGCATTATCTGAAATTATTGAGTAAAAAAGAATTAAATGTAAGAAAAATTAAAATTTGATTTCTTTAAAAGAACATAAAATACCATCATACGTGTATTTTCGATAAGTTTGATTCAATAAATTGTTTATGTTTTTCAAAATAGTATTTCAATTAATATGTATAAAACAATTTTCAAATAATTTATAGCTATTCTAAACAATTATTTAATTTCATAAACATGTAATTGGTTGCTTGTTTACCAACGAGTAAAGATGAGATTGAAGAAAAGAAGATGGATTCTAAGAATAAATTCAAAATATTTAGAATTTAAATGTGAAATTCAAATTTCCTCAAGAAAGGTAACATTTAAACAAAATCTGTTTCCGCTACTAAATTAAATACATTTTAATGCGAATGTTGGGATAAATCGCCGGAAATATGCGACGCCACTGTTTAAAGGGGAAAATGATTTCCGTCTGGAGATGTTTTCGCATCAAACTCAGAAGTTTTCAAAATTAATTTTTCATCATAGGAAATTAAGATTGCAAAAAAAGGTAGAGAGTAAATTAGGGTTGTAAATTGCATTTTGTAGTTCAATAAAACGTGCAAAACAATACATTTCTAGAAAAAGCATTTTGAAAAAAAAGATAATTATGCGACGTTTGTTTGCGATTCAAAACAAAGATTAAAACTTGCATTTAAAATTTTATTTTCCTCAAATAAAACAGAAGGAGGATGTTTATTTCGTGACTCAGGAACAAAAATAAGGATTCTTTTTTTTTTAAAATGGAAGTATAATAACTAAAGCTTTTTTTTTTTTTAATAAGACAAATATACATTTCAGAATTAAAATTCTTTGATAGTTTTTCAGAATTAAAATTCTTTGAATGAAGTGCCTTTGAATTTGGCATTTGATTGTTCGGCACTTTCCATAATCCGGGCCGATCGCGTCGTTCACTTTCGGATTTTTTCATGTGAATTCGGTTGTTTATGGACCTTAACTGCCAGGTGGCCATGAAGTGATGCTCGCCTCGGTGCTTGTCGCAACGAACAGTTTTCATTTCATCAGAGCAGGAGTTTCCAAACTACGGCCCGCCAGTGTCATCAATCCGGCCCGCGACAGCGAATAGCTTATTGTTGCTGTAATAAGTTGGATAAAAAAACACAGATAAACTAATGGTTACCCTCACTAGTTATGTTGGGGTAAAGAGTATCGCATATGTATGTATATCGATGTTTGGAATGTATGATATGATTTTTATCCTGAAAATCCCTCAGGAACGGAAAAATTAAATTAACGCGAATGAAACCGTGGGGTATCCACTTGGAAAAAATATTAATGAGATTTAGAAAGAGGTCTAGAAATTATAGATAATGGCAGAAAAATTGAAACGGTTTTGGCCCTTGGTACTTATTGAGTAAACAGTATGGCCCTAAGGCTGGAAAGTTTGGAGACCCCTACATCAGAGCATAAAACTAATAAATCTGCAGAATTCAAATGTGTGTTTAACTTGCAACGATTTTTTTTGAAGAAGAGATCCGAGTCACGGAAAGGCAAAGCGATATCAGATACTTTTTATACAGTACAGCAGGTTCGTGTGTATTTTTTTTTCTTGACATAGAGTAACTATCACCGTCCTCGAAGTGTTTTAATTTTTCTTTTTGCGCTGTGCATTTTATGAATGCAAGAATATTTGTTTAAGTCAGGGAGGAGCAAACTCCGGCCCTTCGGAAGGTTCTGTTCGACCCGCGGATAGAATTTTAATTTGCCGGTCTGAGGGACGCTGGATTCGAACCTCGACATGCCCAACCTAACTGCCAGATCCCGCATCCATATCCGTCTGGGGCCATCAACAATTCATGAACCAGAATGTCTGTCCGGTGAGTTCAAGCAGGAAGGTAGGACAGCAACTTCTCATTTACTAATACAAAAATTTTCATTTAAATGAATGTGCAGTGCTTAAATTTAATTTTGTAATTACTAGTTTGTAATTACTAGACAAAGCATTATGTCCGATGTCTGCACTTCAGAATGTGCTCAAACACACTCAGGTACATGTCTGGATCTTTTACATTTTCGATCGAAAATCAATTTTTGATTTTTTTCGTATAAATTTCGAATTTTTAATATTTTCAGTATAAATTATTTTTATAATTACACATTTTTATGAATTAACATTTTTTTTTTATTTCCAATGGCAGATTATGAACAGTTACAGCAAAAAAATGGAACAACGAAATAAAATAAACCTACAACATACAACAACAACAAAACATGCTGAAACAGAGTTCATTAATCTAACAATAATGTCAAGTTGCAGATGGGTAATATCCCCGTGGTGCACCTGGTAACACTTTTAGCCACTGAAAAGTGTTACCAGGTGCACCACGGCAGGTAGATCTTCTGCGCACCCTTATGAATTAACATAGTGGGCTAAATTTTATGAAACATCTATATAAATAACACTCATAACAAAATTTGAGAAGCTAAACTTTAAATATTGATTGTCACTGATACTACAAAAATCTATATTTTTTTTTTAAAAATCGGAAGAATATATTTTTTTTTTTGTTTTATTTTCTAAAAAAATTTTTTATTAAAATTAGCACATATTTCTGATTGAGACTCACGTTTTCTTCATTATATTATGTAATTATTAAATAATAGCTTACATAACTACATTTTTAGAATTAAGTTAACCGTCATAAACTTAAGAAATCCTTTAAAATAATTAAAAATAATTTTTTTTTAACGCACCAATGTCTCTTTGATTTTTTAATGTATCAAATTAAATTATATATTTTTGGATAAAAATACATGGCTGGGTTAAAAATTCATTCATATATTCAACATTTGAATACTATGATTTTTAATCTTCTATTATAACACACACTTCACAAAATAAGCAAATAAAATATTATAATTAGAAAAATTATGAAAAGAAAAGCATTTACTTTGAATTTTTATATGAATTTTGAATAACGTAATAAATCCAGAATTCATTTACAAACATTCAAACTTTTACGTTTAATTTACATTGTAAAGATTTGAATGTTTAATTAATGAATAGATTAAAAATTAATTGTTGCATTTAATATTTGCGTACTATTATTTTTAGTCTTTTTTTTATAACACTCACTTCAGAAACCATACAATATGACAATAATAAAAGCAAAATCAAATAAACAGGATTATTCACTTTTAATTTTCCTAAGAATTTTGAGATACGTAAAAAAATTCGAAATCCTTTTACTGTCCTTCAAATCTTTAAATTTAATTAATTTTTTTATATCTTGAATCATTTGCTTTTTTTAAGTCTTCACTATTCATCATTTAACATGCTTTATGAAAGAAGAAACAAAACGAAAGCTCGCTCTGTGCATTTTAACTTGAATATTCATATTTCTTCTTAAGAAATGGCACACAATAACCCAGTTAACCTCAAGCACATTCTAATTCATACCGATCCAATAAAGCTAACCCTTTTATTCGCGAATTAGACGTTCCTTCGCGACCCCCCCTTCCCTTCCCCTTCCTGATCCATTTCACTTCACTCATTCCTCTTCCTTCCAAAAAAAAGAAGAAGAGCTCTGCTGCTTGCTGCATTTGCGAACATTTCAAACCAAATTAGAATCTTTCAGAACGAACGGAGGAAATTTTTCTTCCTCTTCTCGGCATAAGAGGGGTATCACTTCAAAAAGAATGGAAATCTGCGTATTAAAAGGGGACATTTTTCATATGCAAATAACGGAAAGGTAATATATTGTTCGAAACTTGCTTTCGAAACATATTCGAACGCATTTGCATCACAAGGAACAAAGTTAAAACAGGCAAAATGGATTTTTAACTCCGCCTTCACAGGCAGCTCTTTTGTACGAACCCCTTCTCGTCAGACAGAACGGATAATAATAAGGATATTGAATTCTTCTTCCCTCTCCCCCCCCTTCCTCTTCGATTCCCCCTTCCTAGTCGATCGAAATGAAGGAAAAAAAAAAAATCGTCTGCTGCTAAGTAAGGCTCAACTTGTAGAGCCCCTTCCCCTCCCCTCTTTATTCTCGTTCGGAAGTTTTTCTCTTTAAGTGTAAACAACAACAAAATCGGAATATTCGAAAATGGTATTATCGCTGTTGCCAGTTCCCGGAATCAAAATACTTTGCTCCGTGTTTAATATGGGAATGAATGTGCTCGAGTTATGCATGTATGTGCGCGCGTGCAACGTGTGAATGCACTGCGAAGGGCAGATGTTTTGAAAAATTTGAATTCTCAGTAATACGCCGTGCATTTGCCTGCTTTAATGTGCAAAAGGGGGAGGTGTATGAAAAACACAAACGCATGCGAATTGCATGAATAAGTAAGTAAGCGTTGTGTGCGCTTGTTTTTCGAAGCGACTACAAATCAGAGAGAGGGCGTTATTACAGAAATATTTAATAACTGCTGCGCCTTCGAGGAGTAGTGAAGAAAGGAGAAATGAAGATTTATGTTATCGATGAAATGAAAAAAAAAAAAAAGGGTTGATCGTGAGAAGATTTAAAAGAGCCGTTTCAAAAGATGCAAATTCGTTGTTGATACAGATTTTAGAACGGGGCAGAAAAGAAATTATTGCCAACGCGTTCTTCTTCTAAGTCGGTTATTTAATTTGTTTGTGATAATGCTTATGATTTCATTTTTTCTATACATTATGAAGATTCGTTTTCGGGAAATATATCAACGGAATTCCTACTTTTTTTTTTTTTAACCTTTTCAATTCAATAAATATGTCTTTATACAATTTTAAATATTTTTAAACATTACAATGTGTATAGGTGGGGCCTGATGGCCGAGTGGCTGGCGCTCTGGCGCTCGGTACCACAGGCATCGGGTTCAAATCCCGGTGTTGCCATGGATGTTTGTAGTGGTTCGGAATCCACTTTAAACCGTAGGTCCCGGTCCAAATAGGACCGTAGAGCGTTGAGGGGGCATTGTTACTCCGCGTCCGTGGTTTGCATTCAAGTTACACGCGCCCCTGGGTAGTGCAAAGTGAGTAGCATCGGTGCAGCCCTTATGGCATAAAAAAGAACACTGTCTATTTGCCAGCTGCATTAGAAAAATGTGTAAAGGATCGATATTTTTAATAGTAAATTGTGAATCGGTCTAGTTCCTACACAGGATCGCACTTGCCAGTGTTGGATTAACACGGTGCAATGTATGTAATAGACCCAGAAGAAAAAAAGCTGGTGTAAAAGAGAAAAATTGTGTCCAAATGGATAAGTCATAAAAATGTGTTTGGTTCGTCGCTCTACGGTCATTTTGAGCACACGAGGGCTAAACTGACAGCGACCTACAGTTTAACGTGGATTCCGAATCACTCCCAAATATCCATGCCACCGGAACCTGAAGCCTTTGATACCAAATAAAAATGGGAGACAGAATGATTCGGAATTCATAGTACAAATTAAAAATAAATAATAAATAAAGCATTGTAGAATAATTGTTTGGGAAAGGGTCACGAAGAATGCGTTGAAGCTCGAACACAAAAATTGCGCGGGCCTAAATTTGGTGACTTATCTTCTTTTCTACAATTAATCATAATGAGTCATTATTTTTAAAATAAATGCTCTCAAACAACATTGAGTGCTTTTTTTTTTTTTTTTAAATTCGAGTTTATCTGCAAACTATTGTATATTCTTCAGACAGTGTTTTAAATCTTTTTAGAATGTCTTCAAGATGTCATCATTACCTTTTATATTTTTATAAAAATTAATTATTACAGATAAAAATTAAAAATAATAAATATTTAAGAATTCTCTAGTTTGATTCACGAAAAATAAATAAATTTTATTTATAAAAAATACCGTTTACCCTTCTTCGAGTATCTTCAGTTGAAATTTGAACTCATTGTGACGAGTGGTTCTTTTTTTTTTTGACAGCATTTTTGAAAGTGGGATTTTAATTCTAATCAGCCTGTATACGGAAAGAGATTGAGTTTTCAAAATTTCCAACTTCCTTTTATGTGGAAAAAAAAAAAATCGTTCGTAGTTAAATCGTTCGATAAGTCGTTTTCTAAACACCCAAATAAAAGTAGAGCAATACAATTTCAGAATACTAACACGTAAAAATAGAGTCTATTATGTATAAAAGTGCTTAACATTTTAAATATTATATGAAAATTTAAAATACTGATGATACACAAAAACAAATTTCAGCAGATCTAAAAAAAGACAAGAATTATTAAATGGATTCGAAGTTTTATCGCCTTTACGCATCTGTTTTTCCTTTTAGAATGCCTGCACTTCAAAAATAATTTTTCGATGGAACAAAAATGTCGAAGCCTTTTTTTCCACAATGAAAACTTAACACGCATTAAATGAATTCACTTCATTTCCATAATGCACTGTTAGCTTTTTAAAGTACGCATTTACCGGTTTAACTACGAACAAGCCTTCTCATTTTTTTTTTTTTTTTTTTGGAAATAATTGGCTTCGGAAAACGATTTGAGGATATTAAAGAAATAAAAATATCAATAAATAAGCAAAATTTGACAGAGGTGAAAAAAATTAGAACCAATCGACGCCAAACGTAATTATTCAAGTTTATTTATTTATTTTTTTCTCTGAGCGCTAATTAACCGTTCCGTGCATTCGTATGAAGAGCCTTAACACCACAGGTGATAATTTGGAAGATTGTGTTTTGCAGCTTTTTGCTGTCGAGGTGAGGATTTCTCTCTTTTTTTTTTTATTTTGAGGTCTTCAATTATTTTTATTCCTTCCGCTCGAAATGTGCGTCTTCCAACATAAGCGCTCTAATTGCACGAAAAATAAATTGCCTCCCTTAGAAATGTTATAGTGTATCGCGGAATTTTTTTTTTCGCCATGTTGCCAAGTGACATAAAAAAACAAAAAAGTATTGGAAAAGTGAGACATGACATTCACGTTAACATAAGAACATAGCTTTCGAAATTCGTTTGTAAATGAAAAATTATAATTTATAAATGCAAAATGAATTCAATTGCAAGATAAAATGAATTAACATTAGCTAATTGACTTTAACAAAACAAAATTTGTTATTTCACTGGCATTATTGAATTGAGTTGCCGTGTTTTAAATATTATTTTGTATTTTAATGACTGATTGCATTTAAAAAAATAATTTTAATTCTTATTTACAGAATAAATAATAATATAAAAAAAAAACCTTCATCATTATGATTCTTGGAATAAGCTAATTGTTCTGCTCTTATCATCTGCAGCTAATATTTTATGAATTTTCTTTTCTTTGCTGTACACCGTTAAGCCTCTCCTGTAGCGCACCTGGTTGGTCTTGAAAGGAAGACAGTGTCTTACGTGAGGACTTTTATGGATAACTATTTTGCATGTGTGTGTTGTAGGGAAGAAACCCAGAAAATTCCACCGGTCAGCCTGATCTTGAATGCGAAACGCCTATACACACGGTTTAAGTTGTTATTGTAGTCCTCGTTTCTGAAAGCAATAACTGCAACGTGTACCAAAAGTAGGGTCTGAAGGTCGAGTGGCTACCGCTCTGTGTCACAGTTTTCGGGTTCTAGTGCCGGCGGTGCCATGGATATTTATAGTGGTTCGGAATCAACTGTAGGTCCGGGTCTCTTAGGACCGTAGAGTGTCACAGAGTCCAATCAGACTTCTTCTCGCCCACATCATCATTCCCAAACTGTATAGGGGCAACTCAGCTCTAGGCACAGTGATTAGGTGTGGTGTAGTAGTAGAAATATACCAATAGTAGAGAAAGCATAAGAGAAATGGCATAAAAAATATCCTGAAACTTTATAAGTAGCTATACGATGTTAAATTTTTTTTTTTTCACGCGGTCAATAGGAACCGCATGAAACAAGTATGAACAACCAAAATATGTAAATGAAAACTCACGATGTATTTAGAAATGGGATGCAAACAAGAAACAACAATTGCTCCACCGGATCATTTTTTAAATGTTTCATTTGCTTATATGGATTTCAAAATGTGCATTTAAAAACTATTCATCGTACTCAAGTGCGCGTATTTTCTTGTGGAGTTCAAATCACTTTCGTCACTTGAAGAAGCCACTTCGCATCTAATAAAACACGTGGTTGTGGGAGGATATTGTATAGAATGGTTCATCTGTTGGATTCTTTTGATTTGCATGTTATTTTAAAAGTCATCTGCTGTTTACTTTTTAAGTTTCATTTTTTAATTAATTTTTATTCAAAATATGCATTGGATGGAATTTTTTTTTTTATATACAGCACACAAAAATTGCATAAAAAACCAGCGCCCATAAGTACCCCATAAAAACAGGTTTGAATGTAAGGTATGGGTTATACATTCTATTAGGAAAGTCATTGTTTACTGATTGGTTTAGTTTGTCACTCTACCGTCATTTTATACACATTTGAGGCTAACCAGAGCGGGACTTACAACTTAACGTGGATTCTGAACCATTCACAAACATTCATGCCATCTCCAAGATTCGAACCTGAAGCTTGTGGTAACAAAGGCAAAGCGTTAGCCAATTAGCCATCAGGCCGCCACTGTCTGTTGAGGAATGCACACTGTTTTTACACCTCAAACATTAATGAACATTGCATAAAAATGAAACACGGAAACTTGCTCAAAATGTGTCTCTGTAAATAAATAGTTGTGAGAGAGAACGATTGTTTCATTTGGATCATTCATGAAGCATCGATTCATTTTCATTTAAGGGTGATGCTATGAGAAATTAGATAATAAATTAGATTGATTTATTTAATTTTGGATGGTTTTTTATAAAGATTAAAAAACATGAAATGAAAAATTCAATCGAGATTCTATTGCGATGTCACCAATGCTTTCAATACCGTTTGTTATTCAAAATCCTTAAGGAAAATGTAAATTTATTTGCAGATATATAGACACAATTTTCTTTCTACTTAAACCAAAGTAGTAACTTAAAAAAAAAAAAAAAAAAAATCAATGTTTTTTTTTTTTGTTCATTAAAATATAATTAAATTTTATATAAAACAGAATTTGGCGGAAATGGCAAATGGAATCAACACACTCGGTTCTATATAAAAAAATTTAGAAAGAATTTTTTACAAAAAGCGAACGATCATAAATGACTTTTTCTTCTCTCCTCCCTTTTTTTAAATATAAAACAGTAAGAACGAAAATGACAAATAATTCGTCCTCTCTCCCCCAAAAAATCTTTCTTGTTGAAGGATGAATAATAACGATGATGTAAAAAACTTTATATACTATTGAAACAGAATATTTATGAATCATTATTGTTTTAACAGTTTAGTCATTTTTTCAGTTTATGAAATGAAAATACTCCTCGTACTCTATTTTTATTTAGCTTTTAAAAAGCTATTCTGTCTTTTTTTTTTATTAACTATTTTTAATTCATATGACATGAATTTAGGCAACATGACAAATCTAATGACCGCGCTATACAAGACTTACCTGTATCCAATTTTAAATATCGCCAACGGATCGCCATTTGGCGAAAAATCAAAAATCCACTAACGAGTGGCAAACCTTAACGGCGTAAAGTTTAATTGTCTCGTGTGTCATTCAACAGAACCACAATCGGAGCGCAATTCTCTTTTCACAAATTGGAGAAGCCAAATGAAATAATAATAATAATGAAAAATAAAGAAGTAAATAAATAAAAAAATAATAAAAGGAACGAAGAGAAATACGAAAACACGAGATTTGGGAAGAAATCAAACGTTCTAACGAAAAGCTCGTTCGAAAAACGTGTCGCGAAATGGATTTCCAAGAAAAAGACATTTTTCGTGACCATTTAGGCGAACATTTGACTTCGTTTGGAAGGGATTTTTTTTTTATTGTTATGATTCCTTAGCTCATTTGATGCTCGTGATTTCCCAGTTTTATTAAAGCTCCTGCGATCGCGAAGGGCCCATTGTTTCTCATTTTTATACCGTTTTGTGGGGACCCCGAGAGTAAATGGGTAATAGTGGCAATCGTTTCGGAGATGTTTAGTGGCCATTGTACGGGTTCCACTGCGGACGAATGTCTGGTGTGTTTTTCTGACAAAGAAAAGAATCGGCCGTTTATGACTTTTTACAGATCCAGGAAGTTATCTAACATGGATCATAAGTATTAACAAAAAACAAAAATTTCGATCCCATTTGTAATGCGATTTGTTGTTGTTACAGATAACTCCATTTTCTGCGGTGGAATATGCCGTCGACTATAAATGTTTGTTTTGACCAGAAAGAGCTTTGGAGTTCGAGTTTAAAAAGGGGTAAACAATATACACTTGCCGTTAAAACTTGACTGCGTTTGTTTGTTTCCGTTTTGTGTGCGATGCAAGCCGTTCGACCCATTTCATTCGACGTTATGTGTTCGTCTCCAAGAAACTATTTGAAACGAATTGATGAAATGAAACGAATTTGAAACAATTTTATGATTGAATCAATCTCAATTCCAAACGAATTGAAATTGATCCGATCTTCCGTCAGCCAAAAATAATCAGAGGATTTTATGCAAACTGTTAAAGTTATGCGAATTCGTCAAAAGGGATCACGAGCTTTGTGAGCGTGAATTCCAAAAGATTTCATTCATTGTAAAATTATCTCAAATATTTTTAATCCCTACATGTTCAATAAGAAATCAATGACTACTTTCAGATTTTTGAAATAATTATCATAAAAAAAAAAATCTATTCGATCAATCCACAAAGATTGTGTAACAAGAACATCAGATGATGTAAAAAAAAAAAAAAAAAACCATTTTAGGAAAAAAAAAAAAAGCATTTTCAAAAGTACCGAGTTAAATCCCAAAGCAATAGTTACCAAACTTATTTATGTTCGCTATCAAGATATCCATACTCCCACCTCTTCATCTCGTCTTCTTCATTAAATCAATAGTTTTATATTTTAGACACCCTGTTTTGTGCAAAATTATTTAGTAAAATATCAAATACATGCTTTCTCAAGAAATTACCATTACCATTAATCGATGCTCACATCGAACTGAAACAGCAGTTCATTATCATCATAGTCATCAACAGCACGACAACCCAGAGTGGGCCAAGACTTTAATTTGAAGAGATTTCATGCACTCTTCTGGGTGACAAGGGTCCTACAATTCTTAACCCCTAGCACACAGCCAAATCCTTCTCAAATGCTGCTATCTATTGCCACTTGGGTCGTCCTCTTTCTCTTTTTGTCCCTGTGGCTTTGCCAAAAACGAGCCTTTTCTCAAGATTTAAATCATTCATTCTAAATAGACGAGCAGCTCAGTTTAATCTATTAATCTTAACAAATTTTATAATATCTGGTCTTTATAGCATTTATATATTTCTGCGTTGTACCGTCTTCTTCAACAATCCCTTTCCCTAACATCTTCAAGAATAGCCCTTAAAATCTTCGATCAAATAGACCCAAATGGCAATCATCTGATCTCGCCATAGTCCAAGTCTCAGAGCCATAGACCAAAATAGGTTTAATAAGAGTTTTATAGAACAAGAATTTAGTTTTTCTGCATATGAACTGCGATTTAAACAGATTTCATTCAGTTAACAGCAGTTCATTAACAAGTCAATTTCTCTTCATAGAGAAAACAACCACATATTTAATTACCACTTCAATTGGTTGGGACACATTTTGTGAACTATTGTTTTGAAGATCAAGAGTTATTCGTACAACATCAGAAACATTGCTTGAAATTTCTTAAAAGATGCAATTACTTAATTATAAAAAAAAATTAGGATCATCTTTTCTGTGTAGGATATTTCTGCCATTATGTATCTGAAATTCAAACGTATACAATTCTTTAAAATTACATTTTAGCAAAGTGCCAAAAGTAAAAACAAAATAATTGTTCTTCCTCATGATTAGCTGCTTTCAATGTGTCATAGAATTGCTTACTCAGGACTATTTGCAAAACTATTTGAAATAGAACGTGACTGCTGTTGGATGATCAGCTGTTCCTGCAAAAAACTTTTCTTGGCTCATGAAAACAATGAACAGAAATTTTAAAATCCGTGTATTCATATCTGAGTTAAAATCTTCATGTAGTCTGTTTTGAAAATGTTGGCTTTTATAAAATCTGGAATTTAACAACTACAAAAAAAGTGTTTCTGAACCATTGTCCCTTAATTTCTAATATTCTATTGTTTGAAAAATTAATATTTCAATACAAATATAAAATGCTGAAAAATGAAATGTTTTATAAAAGAGCTAAAATGAATTAATGTGGCCAACCGGTGGCAGAACTTTTAGCCACTAAATATTTTTCCGGCCTATGGGATTTATCACACTTTTACAATATATGTAATAGTAATGAAAACCAATATATTCAAAAATACATTATGTGTGCATCCATCTATTCAAAAATGAATTGTAGAAGTGATTAAGAAAAAATGAACTTTTGATTTTAAAATAATATTCTTGCGAATATAGGAAAGATATTGGCGAAATTTTATTTAAAAGTTTACAGTTATGAGTTCGCAGAATAATTTAATTATATTCTACGAACTAAAATGATGAGTGGAGAAAAACAAATATCGCCCTAGTAAAATAAATATTTTTAAATAATTTCATTTTTTTTTTATTTCGTTTATATTTATATATATTTTATATATCCTTTTCAGAGTTGTATATTTCTTTACAGAGGGCCTGAATGGCCGAGTGGCTAGCGCTCTGGTGCTCATCTATTCAAAAAGGTTTCGGGTTGGAGTCCCGGCGGTGAAAAACGGATGATTTTAAAATAAGTGGTTCGAATACTTTAAACCGTATGTCCCATTTTCCTAATAGGATCGTAGAGCGTTGCAGGGGCATTGTTACTCCGCGTCCGTATCTTCAAAACATTCGCCCCCGGGGTAAAATGCAAAGTGAGTTTTCTGTGCAGCGCTTGCCTTTAAGGCATTCAAGACCAAGCTGTCTAAGTGTTTGCCAGCTGCATTGGAACAAAAAAAATATTTCTTTACAGTGTGCGTTTGGTATTATTGTTATATTATCTGTGTTTTACATGTAAAAATAAAAGTAAACACAATAATAATAATTCATTATATTTCAGCTTTTCACTCCACAAAAATATCTATAGTAGGTCTAAATCATGGGAATATATAATTTTATATGCGGCCCGCGAAGTTAGGAGGCATTTTCAAAGTGACCCGCAAGAGCATTTGGGTTGGCTACTCCTGAATTAGATTGTTGATGTAGATCTATTTATGAAAATCAGGATGAAACAACGTATTTATGCATTAGGATTTCATGACGCATGCTTGATATGTGCTATTCAAAATAGCCCATCCATTTCAAGTACGCATCTTTGCATGAGAACAACCATGAAAAATAAAAATGTTTTAGTAACATATTAAAATGAAAAAAATAAGAATCATAAAGTATTTTATTATATGCATTCAGAAAAATAATAGTGTTTATCCTTTATTATTACAACTACTGAATTAACAATTTATTATTCTGAATAAAGAAAACCTGTTGATGTAAAATGAGATTTTTTTCACATAAAAACGTATTCAGTGAATAAAAACAGTCTTTTTTTGAAAATTCCTTTACAGTTTTTGGCAACACTGCAGAAGCTGCGTATGAGAACACGAGCCAATGCGAGAGCCTTATTTACTCACATTCGAACGATGGAACGAGCATCGCATAATGTTTTTTGGAATATTCGAAATCGTGATGTTTTCTCATGGCGCTGAAGGTAACAACTTCCACGAAACAGGAATATTTCAATTCCTTTTTTTCGAGCCAAAGCGTAAGAACAAGAATCTCTATTGTCACAAAAAAGCACGATCTTGGCATTTATGAATAAGGTCACAGAGTACGATAATTTTTTTATTTATTTTATTCTATTTACTCCCTCCGCCAATTTGGCGCGTAATTTTCGCGCGGAATAAAATCCCAAGAAGCAAAAAAAAAATTTCTTGTTTTATCCCTGTTGATATTTCGCTAAATTATTTGCCCCAATTCCGCAAATATAATGGATGTTTCTTATGGAAAAACACAATGGCCACGATGCTGTAAAGGATAGAATCGAGGCATGTGTTTCTAGTTTTATCAGTGAGTTTCCATCTTTGCCTTTTCGAATTATTTATTCAAAATTGCCCTTTTAAGACAATACATTTTGTAGTTTAGACTCATTTGTGAAATTTTATTGGGAGTTCTTTGTTCCCTGCGCCATTATTTCGCGATATTCCTCCAAAATCTTTTAAATGGCACCAGCTTAAGTTCTGCAAAAACCGGAAAACTGAAAAACATGCTTATAATAATACCAGGACTTCCGGAAAACATTTCTTATTTGAAACAATTGATTGTATTTAGAGGATGTCTTTTTGGCTAGTTGCTATATTTAATCTTCTTTGGGAAAACATGGAATTATGGCGTATTCTGCTTCGAAAAAGAGTTTCTTTTATTGTTTGGTTTTTATGAATAGAAAAGTAGAATATATTCATTTTAACGTCGTTTCACAATCGACAAAGAATTTTCGTTCGCATAAAATTATTATTGGCGATTTAAATATGAATTTTGTTAGAAGAAGAATTGAATTCTTTTGTTATCCACATTGTTCGTTATTTAAATTTCTTGGCATAAAGAATAAAAGATTTCTCAGAAATATTTAAATAAAAATAAAAATCACATTGTTTCCTTAATTTATGTATGAGCAATTATGCATATTAATTTATAGAAGCGCATTGCATTCTAAAAGCCAATTTTGTATGTGCCAAGTTGAACTTTGATTTTTCAAAGTAAAAAAAAAAAAAAAAAAAGAGGGAAATCTAAATGAAACAGAAACCATTGTGTCATTTGTTTAACTTGAATTGATTTATTCCTTAAACAATATATTCTTAAGAATATTTTCTCCCTTATTCAGATTTTCTATGGCGCCAACAATAATTTATTACAAATTGTCAGTTGGTGCTTAAATCATGGAATTTTTTTTATTCATTATACTATTGAAAATATTTAACTTATAAATGAAGATTTTTTTTTTTTTTTTTTATCTTTAACTAATTCTATTCTGAAAAAGATAAAATCACAGTAAAATTTTGATTTAATCTAGAAGAATCTATCTATCTTAAATCTCGATTTAATCTATACAAATAATTTGTCTTCCTTCACGATATATATATATATATATATATTGCACATTATTAAGGAAGTTATTTTTCATTAGTAGAAAATAACATACAGGGCGATTCAATGGTCCTGGGGCACACTTTGAGGAGTGGTGCAACTTTCTAAAACATACATCTTTTTTGTTAGGAGTGTAGAGTCGGAAGTGACGCTTTGAGGAACGATCACACTTTCCAACGGATGTCTCGCGGGAGCCAGGCACAATGACCTAACTGATACCCGTCACGTGATGAGTTTCTACTCTTCTGGCTGAAAACCTCGATGCTCACTCCGTTTTATTCTTATTCTGTGTTTGCATCTGTGTTTTCATCTACGAGTGACTCAATTGAGGACCTCTTTGTTCAACTATCTATTGTAGCTGTGTGAAATGCCTGGCCCATCACTCCTTCGACGCTACCGATCGTGTATTTACTATGGGTGGTCGTCATTTTGTGCATTTATTGCAGAAATTGAATCAAAGGAGCACTTCGCATTGATGTTGTCAATAAACAAAGTTTTTCTTTTCATGTCACGTTTTCTTGTATTCGTGCCTCAGCACATCCCAGGTTTGATGGGCGAGTGGCTAGCGCTCTGACGCTCTGTACGCGCTTCGTGATGGCACGGATGTTTGTGAGTGGTTCTTAAACTGTAACTCTCAGCCCTCGGGTGCACAAGGTGACCGTAGAGAGACTAACCAAACCAATCATCGCATCAAATTCTATCCTACATTTCTATACGAAAAATGTACGTTTCAGTAAGCTGTATCACCCCTCATATTGTATCGCATGACCATAGAATCCCCCTGTATAAGCCTTAAATATGTACTCTTCATAGTGTAGTTGAATTCATCATATGTGTCTAAAACAAGCAAAACAAGGACAAGCAATACTTCTTTATTTTGAGCTGCCAACTAGCAAATCTCTTTCTTATTTTTAATTAGTTTAGTTTAGTTTGTCTCACTACGGTCATTTTTTGCACACTTTGCGCTAAACAGGCCGGTATCTACAGTTTAACGTAGATTCCGGACCACTCACAAACATCCATGCCATCGCCAAGATTCGAATCTGAAGCCTGGGGTACCAAGGGCCCCTAGATTTCAGAAGAAGGGTGCAGAAACAATGCAGAAATACTTTCTATTTAAGAAATAAAATGCTCATATGAATTCTTTTTCCCGCATATCAGTGACCTCCGGGATTCGAACCTAAAGCCTGGTGTACCAAAAAGCCAGAGAGCTAGCCTATTGGTTATCAAGTCGCCGCTTATTTTTAAAGCCTTCGTGTAGTGAGTGACGTCATTTAGGTGGATCCCCATTGTTCTATGATGATGTGAATGTGTGCAATATCTTTTAGGAAACTTTCCTACATCTGAGCATAATGTTAGAGCGAATCATACCAGGAAATGCGATTGCCGATGGTACATTCTCCACCGAATGTGCTCGTTTTTCAAAGAAGCGCAAGCCACCAGCCAGGACTGATTTCTATTCCATTTGATAGCGGATAGTTTGGACTCATGATGAATCGATTCTGAAACAATTTCAGAACATAGTAGTCAACAGAATAATATTAAACAATAAGGTACTTTTAATTTTTCTTTTCTCTCCGCCTTACCCCTGTACCTATGGCTATGCAGCCCCTAGTAGCTAGAAAGGGGAGGGTGGAATATCGTGGACCTCTTATGTAATCAATTAGTTTTCTATTATATATTCTCGTATTTTCTTCTATTTAGCGGCCTGATGGCCGAATGGCTAGCCCTCTGGCGTTTGGTACCACAGGTATCGGGTTCAAATCCCGGCGTTGTCCATGGATGTTGTAGTGGTTCGGAATCCACTTTAAACCGTAGGTCCCGGTCCTAATAGGAGCGTTGCGGGGCATTGTTACTCGAGGCTTACCATCAAGTTACACGCCCCCTGGGTAATGCAAAGTGAGTAACGTCTGTGCAGCGCTTGCCTTAAGGCATCCAAGACGTCCATGTCTGTTTGCCAGCTGCATTGGGATAAAAAAATATTCCTCTATTTATTCTCGCATTCAATTATTTTTCCACGAACAGTCCACCGACAGGTGATGGGGTAAAGAGAGTTCCTTTTGAGAGGGTTGTAGGGTCGGAAATCCGGTAACAGCATGACTATCGATGAGAGACATTTTACAAACATTGTCACAATCGCCATCGAGTTCTCCTTATTTCTAAAAGCAGTCACTACTACTATGCAACCGGCTGATTCAACCTTCTATTCTCCTACATGCTAGCTGTGCAAATTGCCACTGGGCCAATCTTCAGATATTACGGGATACCTGATAATTTTGATACGTTTTTCCGTAAAATGTACGGATTTTTTGCTGTTGTCCATTTACCGGAAAGGACTTTTTTTAAAAAGCATTATTATTAACAGAAATTGAAATATTTTTTAATTAATCTCGCTCATTAAAGATAAAACAGTATACCTGCAGGATAACAGGATATTTTTAATTATGTTTTTATTATTTTACAAGAATAAGATAAATGAACGAACTTTAATTATCTTATTCTTATTATTTTATTCTCATCCTAACTTAATTTATTAATAATGTATAATAAAGCCTGTCAAAATTAATAATATAATTTTTAATTATTCTCAAAGATTTAGATTTATTCCATTCTTAATAATTAATTTTTTCAATAAACATGGATTCACAAATGAATTTGCTTTTTTATTTTATGATCTAAAAATATATCATTTTATAATCAATAAATATATAATTTTAAAATTTGTGAATTTCAATTAAAAATAGATAACTTTTATATGGAAATAATTTTTTTAATAATTAATCAATTTAATTTCAATAATTGAATTTAATTTTTAATTTTTTAATAATTTAATTTAATTTCACTAATTATTTAATTTTCTATTTTTAATTTTTAGTAATTTTTTGTTATTTAATAATTATTTAATTTTCCAATTTTAACTTAATAATTTTTTAATTTTTCGTGAGAAATGTATAGTTTTTAAAACATACTCTTAGCATTGCGACTTCCACACAAAGGAAAAAAAGTAAATTGAAAATTTCCAGTTATAACACGCTTACATCTAAAATTTATTCATATTTTAACTATTTATAAGGTAAAAAAACTGATTTATTTATTGTAAAATCTATTACTCTGAAACTGTTAATTGTGGTAATAAATTTTATTAATATAAGAAATAAATTAAAAATTGATTCTTGTAACGTAAGACAGATTATTTAAGACTAATTATTTTAATACTTATTTTTTAAATTTCAAATTGTCTGCTTTCTTAACTAGTTTTATAGCTTTAATGAAAGTAAATAAAGATTAAAATAATATAATTTGTAGTCAGAGGTATAAGAAGTTGTTCCTTTTCATAAAAGTATAAAACTTTATTCATTTTTTTAATATTTTATTTCTTTTATTTTTGCGCTATTGATTAGAGATCATTTCCGTGTACGTTGATTTCGGATTCATACTGAAATTTGAAAACTGAGTGCGATGCAGATTACATGAACGAATACAAGGACCATTGAAAGTAATCTTGCCATGATATCGACGAATATTTTCTGAAATTGACCTTCGTGCTCTAGACCAGGGTCTCCAAACTACGGCCCGCGGGACCAAATCCGGCCCGCCAATGTCATCAATCCGGCCCGCGACAGAATAGCTTATTGTTGCTGTAATAAGTTAAATAAAAAAACACAGAATGATAATAACTCGGTTTTATTGACATGCTAGGTAAAGTTTAATGACAAGCTTAATATGCAGAAAATTTAACTTAAGCATAACAACTAAAAATAATTTAAATAACATTATAAGCCAGTGAACATTATAAACTGGTGAACATAGCGCGGTTACCCTCGGTAGTTATGTTGGGGTAAAAAGTATGCATATGTATGTATATTGATGTTTGGAATGTATATATTCTAAATCAAACGTATGATTTTTATCCTGAAAATCGCTCACGAACGAAAACCTAAATTAACGCGAATGAAACTGCAGGGTTCCACTTGTAAAATTATACTAATGAAATTTATGTAATTGTGATTTTCCACTGACAATAGTTTGTAGTTAGCATGCGTTTGCACTCAGAGCGCGTACTCGGTGACTAGTCTAAAAATTATAGATAAAGGCAGAAAAATCAAAACGGTTTTGGCCATTGGCACTTACTGGAATAAACAGTATGGCCCTAAGGCTGGAATGTTTGGAGACTCCCTGCTCTAGACTATTGCATTTTTTTTTTTTTTTTACTTGATTAGCACTATTTCTGCCACAAATTCATTCGCTACTATTCGAACTTCGCTACTATTTAAGTGATCTGTTTCAAAACTAGCTATTTTTTAAATTTAATTTCATTGTAATTCTATTAGAATAGTTCAATTCTACATCAGAATTTTCATTTACGCATTTTTGCAGTTTCCTTCCATTCGTTCATGATTTGCAGATAATTTTATAAATAAACTCATTTTCTTGGAGGTTGTAAATTATTTAATTCATGAATTGAATCATTTGAAATAAAACAGCTCAATAGTGAGTATAAATCTCACGTGAAAAGTCAGTGTTATTTACAAATGTAAAATTCAAGAACCTATACAAAAAATAATTTTTTGGGTGAAATTATGATTGAAATTTAAAATTATGAAATTAATTATTCAAGCAATGTTCTAATATAATTTCTATTTAATTATTTCAAAACTTCATGAAATCGCAACTACATAAGATTTTCTGAAGCAATTTATATTCTTACTGATTACTGGATAGAAGATGCTTACGGATTACATATATCAAACGATTTAAACCGACTTTTATTATAGATGGAACTGTCATTGAATAATGCATCCATATGAGACGATGCTATGTATCTGACTTTGTAAATAACAGAAAATGAAGGCAAGTTATTTCAGATAGTTTCATTAATAGAAATGTAATGCCTTTATTATTTTTTTTATCTAAATTTCTCTACGGTTTCGTTTGTCACTCTACGAACGAAATCTACGAGCCCCTATCTTGTGCAAGAGAGGGCTAAACAGACCGGGGATCTATAGTTTAACGGAGATTCCGAACCCCTCACAAACATCCATGTCATCGTCAGGATTCGAACAGGAAACCTGCGGTACCAAAGTATTTAATATATGTGCATCTCAATTTTAAACCTTTCACTGATGTGTGGAGAAAGAATTCACATGAGCATTTTATTTCTTAAATGGAAAGTATTTCTGCATTGTTTCTGCACCCTTCTTCTTAAATCTAGGGGCCTGGTGACCAAGTACCAGGCCACTTGGTACTCCAGGCTACTGATTCGAATCTTGGCGATGGCATGGATGTTTGTGAGTGGATCGGAACTCTCTTTAAACTATAGCTCCCGGTCTGTTTAGCCCTCGTATGCACAAAATGACAGTAGACGACAAACCAAACCAAACGAATACTGAAATCCAGAAATTTTCGACGTGCCAATTTTTCGGAAGGCTTTATTCATTTTTTAATCACAAAATTGTTAATACATGAAATGCGATCCAATTTCAAGAGTTAGGATTTTAACAGTTGATTTTTAATTTTATTCAATAATTTTAAATGGATCTTAAAAAATATCTTGCACATTAGAATAAAAATAGCTTCGGCACAAATTGTAAATATTTTTATTTGATGTTTATCATAGTTAATATATGATAATTATTTTTAGTTCTTTTTCTTTTCTAATGTATTCATATCGTTTTTTTTTTTTTTTATTTTTTGCTTTAAATTCTTAATAAATATAAATTTTTGTCCAGAAATGTCCTTTACTTCAATAAAATTGCTCTATTTTTTAATTATTCGCAAAATTATAGTGTTTAATATGGATTTAATTTTTTTTTTATATCGGTCTAATACGGATAAGATCTTTATTGATTATCAAAATTTTATTTTAAAAATATTAAATTTTCAAAATATTTCATTCTCATTAATTATAAAGCATATTCTACTTCAAACTCAAGGAATATTTGTTTTTACTTTAATAAAAAAATTTCTTTTATTTTTTTTTTTAACTTAAATTGGATGTAAACATGCTAAACACATAAAAGTTTCACACTATTTTTTATTCTTTTCAAATGATTGTCACATACGGAATAAAGTATTTTCAAAAAGAAATGTGAAAAGAAGCATATTTATTGATCACTGCATAAAAACGCGCTTTATTTGAGAAGAATCGACCGAGAAAAGGAATTGACGGCTGCTATTGAATGTTTAATTAGATGCATCTTAATGCCTTAGATGCCTCAGTGGCTAAATTTCCAATTCCAGATTTCCAATGTTCACTTTTTTATTGTTCAAAAAGGTGCTTGATGATTTGATGAGGTAACTGTTTTGTTTGAAAAGATAAATCATTGAGATGAAATGTGACTTTAGACTTCAAACTAACAGGTGGAAAATTGAGAATTAAGTTGTAAAGTTGAATGTTTAAATTGTCAAAAGATTAAAAAAAAAAAACCATTGAAGTGAAATGGGACGTTTCAACCTTGCAGTTTTATTTCCCGAGCGAAGATAAATGGTGAGTGGAGAAGAGGAACCAAAAGAAATATATTTGATAAAAAGCACTCTGCCAACATATACAACTTCTGAAACAAAGTTGACCGACTTCTTTAAGTAAAATTAGTATCGGTGTCCATCATGGAAGATCTATTGCAAAACATAAAGCCAGATGATACAAGGTGTTAAGAATTTGGAAATCACTATGACTGGATGAGATAAAAATAGGAGCTCCATGTTCCAGTAAACTACGAATTGTGGCATTTGTAATTTGAAATAAATGCCAGGACCGACAACCCCAGGAATTAGCAGAAATTGCTTTATAAGAGCATTCAACTTTTTAATAAATTTCCTTTTAAGATACTGGAAATGTTGTTTGAAATAGATATTTTGTGAGAAGATGATGCTTAAAATAATTATATGCTGCTTCCAAGGGATATTTTTTTTTTCGTTCTAATGCAGCTGGCAACCACTTAGGCAATTGTCTTTGATGCCTTAAGGCGTAGAGTATACAAGCGCTGCACAGACATTACTCACTTGGCATTACCCAGGGGGCGCGTGTAACTGAACATGGATAGCGACGGACGCGGAGTAACAATGCCCTCGCAACGCTCTGGACGATCCTATTAGGACCGGGACCTACGGTTTAAAGTGGATTCCGAACCACTACAAACACCCATTGGCAAGCCGGGATTTTAACCCGATACCTGTGGTACCGAGAGCCAGCTATAAACAATAGTTGATGATAGCATATGTTAATGTATTTCAAATTGACATGGGAACTTCTTATTACCCATGATTTAATTACAGACTATTTTGTTTTAAATGTATGTGTCATACAGTACAAATAGAGTCAATCCACAGAATATATAACAATTCTTTATTACAATAAAACTGCACATTTTAATTTCAACAGTTATTTCTATGGAGTAACATTTGGACGGTTCGTTCAAACTCACTCAAGTACAAATGAGGGAAAAACAATATTAAGCTGCACACTGATGACTAACTTCTTCATTACACACACTGAATGGATACAAAAAAAAAGCTTATTCTTTAATAACTTATAAAAACCTTGTTTTCTTCAATAAAAATTTCTTCAACAAATTCATATAAATGCAAAATAAGTTGAAGCATTCTAAATTAGCTTGCCAAAAATTGTTGCAATTTTTTTTTTCTTATTAAATTTCTATTTTGTTTTTATTAATTTAGAAAGCATAAGTAGTTAAAATTTCTTCTTATAGAAATGTAGGATCCATTCTATTTGAAATTGGTCTAAATACTGATTCATACATCGAGATAGTTCATGTTTTAAAACATTGTTTGCGAGAATTCTGTACACAATGATTACTTTATAAATATGAGAATAAAATATCCCTTTTTAATGGAAACGATGGTGAACACCTTGTTGAATGAAAAATATCCTTTTGTCAATTTAAAATAAAATGGATTCATACGCAATCCAATAAATATGACTTGCACGCATTGTACAAACAGCTTCCAAATGCAACTTGAGATGCAATTTTTATTGAGATCATTGCTCTGCGCAATCCATGCCGACCAAAACTAAGCTCTGTTTTCAGTTTGTATTGAAAACCGAAAATTGGATAAGGCGGAAAAACCGAGATAAAAATCGAACATTTTCCTAAAGATATGTCATCCGAATTGTGCTGAAGGTGTCGAAGCTGTTGAAAATAATTGAACTTCACCTCACCTTTTTATGAAAACAGGCTCATCACAAACTGACTAAAAATAAATCCACTGATAATTTCTTTCTTTCCACACACATTTCGTAGAATTTCAGAAGCATTCACGCCCTTTATCTTTTTATGTTCTTATTGTTTTTCTATATCAATCTCCCATTAATAAGATTTATTGGGGCCAGAAACTATCTTTCAAAGTCTATAGTTGCTAAGTTTTTCACCTTTTCAGGCGTATTTTGTCTGTGATGAAATAGAAATGGCTGTTGCAAATGTTATACCTCAATCATATGAAATTTACACTGAATGCAATGAGAATTTTTTTATCTATTCTAATTGTGAACGATCTGAAACGACAGTTCAACATCAAAGTCCGTTTTGCGATGAGAACAAATGTACATGCTTTAAAAATGAAAACGAACCATAAAATTTCTTTCAATTGTATGTTTTTCCATTTTAAGTAAAAAATAGTTCTATTCCTGAGGAATGGAATTCGAGAAAATGATTCTACAATGGAAAAAAAATGTTTCATCACACTAATGAGTGAAACAAATGCAAAGCCCTTTCTGTTTTGTAATGCAGAAAATTGATTTTTTTTTTTTAGCTCTGTTATAATTAGTTTATAATATTTTGTAACTTTGTTTAGTTCAAAGTTTAAGATGACTTCCTATTCGAATTGTCCAACTTCGTCAATATTGCAAAAAAGATCAATCTATTAATTTTCCGTGTACCAGATTTATTTTTCTTTTTTTGGCATGAAAAAAAATGTCAATAATTGAATATTATTTCATGCATTTGACAGTTTTTCTTAGATTTGTTTTGGGATAGATTTCTTTTAATTATTATTTTTTTTCTTTATACACATCCAAGAATCTCGTATCCCACCCAATCCAATTTCAAATCTTATTCTGCCAATACATCTGAAACACCATTTAAAAAGTAACTTTGGCCTTGCTGCATTTCTTGTTCACGTACTCGGCACTATCAAGATAAAATGTTATGATATCTTCCTCTCATCTTGCTGTTTATTTGTGATGACATTGAAGATAAGTTTGTTAAAACTTAGAATATATATGAAAATCAAGCATTTCAAAATGAACCGGTATTTCTCACTTATTTGATAATGCATTCATTAAAATTATTGCCACTAGCAGAGCACATTCAAAATCATAAACACTTCTTTTATCCCATATTCATCAATGCAGTGACATTTCTTCACACATCCAGGAATGGTGAAAATGGATTTTCTCCAAATCCAAATTTTGAGAGCAGGTTCGATCTTAGACCGAACAATGAGATCACCAAGGCAATTCTAACAATGTTACAGCACAGATTCTTGTAGATTTGGCCAATGAATTGCACGTCAAGGAATTAAAATGTTTATTGCGTCGCTTGCCCTTGGTAGAAAGTCTGCAAAGACGAATAATTGTTTGGTGAGGGGTAGACAGCTCTCGGCAGGACAGGTCTGCTGACTGCTGTGGTGACGGGCGGCGTCTGTCTCTGGTAGATGTCGAGGGTTGGCATGGCGGTTGAGGAGGTGGGGGCGGTGAGGTGGGGTGTGCCCAGTCCCGACAGGGATGATATGGTGGACAGGTAGCTGCTGTAACTGTAGGGCCAGTAGGGAGACGGTGCCGGACCCCAGAGTCGTGGGAAGCGTGCCAAGCTGGCGGTATCGGGCGGGAAGACCTCAAAGCCTATCATGGCTTGCCTTTTCCATTTCGTCCTAAAAGACAATGCATGTATATTTGGAAAAAAAGCAAATGGAACATTCTGTAAAGTACTAAAATTTTTTTGCAAAAGTAGTGGTAAAATTATTTTGCTTACATTAAGCACTACTCATTCATTTGAAGACCAATGGCATGGAAAAATTGAGTTATTCAAAATTAGAAAGATTTTATTTCATTGACATACCAAAATAGAATAATCAGCTATAACATTGTAACTCTAGTTCTAATACTGTTTTATTTTGCTTTTATACTTTTCTGTTATTCGTAATTGAAAAATGTTAAGTTAGTATGGTGATGCAAAATGATAGATGCCAGTAAAAAGATGCTCAACTAACGTGTTTCATTTTTTTTTCTTTTTTATAATATAATAATTTTCAAATTTTCCAAGATAATTTAAAATACGACTTTTAAAATAGCAAATTAAAGATTTCAATTTTTTATGATACTCATTTAAACAGTTAATTCATTAATGCTTAATTATTTAGATTTTATAAGCGAATTAAATTTAGTATTTGCTTTGGCATTGAAGGATAATCTAAATTTTGATAAAATTCAGTTTGACAGGTTTTTTTTTTTTTTTAAAAAATTTTTTTTTTTATAAAATAACCAACCCTGTTCAAATCATGATTTTCGTAAAAAAATATCATTATTTTTTATTGTTTTAATTTAAAAATAGTACCTTTAGTTTTTTGAAAACAGTTTTGAGTTTGTTTCTATTCATCAGAAGTTGAGATAGAGTTGCGATTCACGAGATATTAGAATATTAATTTCATACATTAAAAATTTTAAATTGAATTTCTGAAAAACTGATTTTTTGTTACACTGCCATGCTATGATAACAGCTATAACAATTTTCAGAATCTAATAAAATTTTAACTAATGATGTTATGTTTGCATTGAACTAAAGAGTTTTAAATACACTCATTTAGAGATGATTTATTGACATTTTTGTTAGAAACATTACTTTTTGTCCTTGTGGTTTTGCTCTTAGTGTCTCATTTAGAGATACAATGCATGTATAAAGGATATATTCCACATCTTGACATTTTTTTGTTACGAAACAAAGAAAACTTTTGAAACACTTAAAAATTTTTTTTACATGTCCTTGTGGACTTTTGCTCCTTATACGTTTATACGGAAATTTAAATTAACTAATGTAGTGAATGTCTAAACTTCTTATTCGCTGTTCAATCTCCCACTGTTTATTTTTTTTTTAAATAATTTTTTAATAGCTAATAATTAAATAAATGATCATGACTTGGAACTATTGAAGTACATTATAATGCATGTAAAAAGGGATACAAAATGATTGGACAATTCCAGGACAATTTATTTCTTATAATACATAGAATTGATTTTTTTTTTTTACACAACTTTAACGTTAATTGCTATTATCAAAAATAAATTAAATACTGTTTTAGAATTTTTGTAAATTGGTATTAATAATTTTTTTTTAAATTTAAAAAAATAAAACACAGATTTATTATTTAGTTACTATTATGTATTCTACAACCATGAACAAATTTTAAAGTTCTTGAGAGTTTTAAAACCAAATATGCTTAATAAAGAGGCATAGAATAATATAAAAATGTTTACCTCCTATTTTGATACCACGTTTTGACTTGTGTATCTGTAAGATTCAATTTCACAGCTAATTCCATTCTGTCTTGTACACTCAGGTACTTTTGTCTTTCGAAGCTTTTCTCCAATGTCTGTAAAATAACATATAAATCAGTCACTGAACTTAGTTTTACGGACATTAAAAAATACATAAAATTTTTTTTTAGTAATCGTATAATTTTTGTTAGGATGAAATATGCTCTCTAGAATCTAACCTTATTGTGAAGTTGGATTTATTAAATGCATTGCTGATCAAAATCAAAGACATGCAAAATTATTGACATCAAACCTAACTATTACTGAAAAATGATTAAAGGCAATTTTTGCAGATGTGTTATTTAACGTAAATTATTATGTAGTGTTCCAACTGATTCATCTGAAAATATGAATTGATAACCAAAGTTATGGAAACATAAAAATGTCACCCGTTTTGAAATAAATCTTTCCTTAACAGGGTGTTTGGATAGTTGACTTAAGCGTCTTCCCTTTCACATTGGTTCGCTTACTTCATGCATGAATCTTTACAATGAAGTCGAATTTATTTCATATTACAATTAACGTAAAAATTACTTGATTGCACACACCAAACCTATAAATAGGCCCACAAAATAAAGGAGGAAAAGAGGATGCAAGGAACACCCAAAACCGCAAAAGAAATCACAAGGTTGTATCATGTTTTTATCCTTATGTTATTTTTTTCTCTTATTTAATTTCGCGCGTGCATTTTTAAAAAAAAAAAACAACGATAGGAATAAAAATAAACTATTCTTAAAAAAAAAAAGGGTGGGTGGGTGGGGGAGGCACATGTTTTTATTGAATAGGCGGCAATTTTTATGTTACAAGTTAACTTTTTTACATAACCACAAAACCAGAAGTGTTGCGCTTTACAGATGTGAAAACCCTAACAGAAATATCAAAACCTGATGCAATTCCCCCTCCAAAAAAAAAAAAGTGATTCATAGTCGCATAATAAACCATCCAGCCAGGTTTAAACCCCGATAAAGACTCGCAGAACACTTTAGATGTCACATCCAACAAAGCAGTCCAGGTAATTAAGACCAGAGATGGATAAATAAAGTGGTTTGACAGAGTTTTCCTATGCAGAGCTAAAAATGCCTTTTATGTATGAGATTAGTAATTAAAAAATAAAACAGCATCCCCTCTTTATGCCGGTTAATAACAACAAATGCAGGGACGCTAATGCTGCAAATGGAGCGATTCAATCAGAGGTCGCACGCAACTGAAAGAAGCGCACAAAACACAGTTTGAAAAGCTCATTTAAGAAGAAAAAAAAAACCCGCCATTTAGTGCGAGTGACAATAAATGATTTATCGCGCGCTTGCTGCTGCAGCTACTTATTCCCCTACCCCCGGAGGCCGGAATTTGGCCATTTAATTCGGAGATTAGTAAAAAAGCAGGGGGAAGGCGAATCTGGCATCTTAATTTTAAAAGGCAACTTATTAAGAGATCTTGTTTGTCTAATAGACGTCAAACTTGCAAATGAATGAGATCTCTTTTGAGCATGATTCATCGTGGCAATATTTGTCTTGAATCAAAATGTTGTCGTTTTTTTTTTCTTCCTTTTTGGTGACTGTCCCGTGTGAAGAGTTATTGACCTCTTCCATTTATCTGGAAGTGAGCAGCTTCAGCTTGGAGTGTGGATACATTTTGAGGTCAACAGCTAATGAGGACTTGATGGCGGTGAACATTTCAGTTTGATTAAAAGTTTACATGAAAGTGACAAAGAAAAAGTTTTTACTGAAATGTGCAAAACATTCATTCGCATTCATTTGACTGAATCAGATTCTAAATGTAGAAATTTTATTCCGAATATCTCAATCGCGTTCTCGATTTTAATTATACAGGGTGATTATAATTAAAGTCCCACTTTCAAAATGCTGTCAAAAAAGAACCACTCGTCACAATGAGTTCAAATTTGAACTGAAGATACTTAGAGAAGTGGGTAACGGTACGGCGTCAAAAAAGTTAAAACGAGTTTTACCATCCAATTGGGTACGACCTCGCCGTGGTGGATGGGCTTTCCACAGTGTCACAACTGTTGAATGACTTGGGAGTCGTCTTTTCCGTCCAAAAACTGAAACAATCCAGCACATTGAACCCTACAGTTGGTTGAATGTGCAACCAAAGCACATCTTGCCAAATGCGTTGTCATTTCGATTCAAAATATCACTGGCAGCCGAAATCACTTTCTTTAGGCCGCTTACATCGCCATCTATTAATGCACTTCGGAACTGTTTCTGATGCTATACTTTTCCCCTTCTCCAAGTATCATCAGTTCAAATGTGAACTCATTGTGACGAGTGATTCTTTTTTGACAGCATTTTGAAAGTGGGACTTTAATTACTATATAAACACCCTGTATTTCTGAGACGAGAACAACCTTCATATATTCAGTCAACTTATAAATGAACGAGCTATTAGATTATATATATATGAACATATTCTACTTTCAAAAAGAATAGAGGTTTGAACTTACTCTAAGTTGATGATCTGTGAAGGCCGTTCGAGCCTTCCTGGGCTTTTTGTTTTTGAGGGACGGACTGTCTTCCCGCTGAGGTCTCGAGTCGTATCTGTCGCTTCCTGAAAAAATTTCCATCCATTCATTAGTAACCAAAACAAAAAAAACAAAAAAATTAATGAGACATTCACCAAAAATCAGTAATCCAAATCTTTAAAATCTAAAAGAAAATGTTTGAATTTATGTTCCTGCGTTAAAATTGTACGGGTTTTATTTAAAAAAATGAACGAGCTATTAGATTATATATATGAACATATTCTACTTTCAAAAGAATATGTTTAGTTGATGATCAGTGAAGGCCGTTCGAGCCTTCCTGGGCTTTTTGTTTTTGAGGGACGGACTGTCTTCCCGCTGAGGTCTCGAGTCGTATCTGTGATCGGCTAGTAACCAAAACAAAAAAAAAAAAAAAAATTAAGGTAATCCAAATCTTTAAAAAAGGAAATTCTCTGATATCTTTCGCACTGTTGAAACAACAGGTTAGCGATTTTTTAGGATATCGATTACAGTTAATTGTGAAGAGGAAATTAAAAGTGATTCATTATTAAATAAAATACTGGCTGAATCAATAGTTATACTAATGAGAAGAAATATTTCTTTTTTAAATATTTTCGACCCATACAAATGGGTTTTTTTTTTGGAGTTGGGTTTTTCGAATCCTTTATCCTTTTTCAGTTTTGTTTACATTTCTTTCACGAGATGTTTTTATACGTAATATTTATTTAGAAAATAAGCGCCTGAATGGCCGAGTGGCTAGCGCTCTGGCACTCGGTACTACAGGTTTCGGGTTCGAGTCCCGGCGGTGCCAGGGATGTTTGTAGTGGTTCGGAATCCACTTTAAAGTGTAGGTCCCGGTCTAATAGGATCGTAGAGCGTTGCGAGGCCATTGTTACTCCGCGTCCGTGGCTTATCTTCAAGTTACACGCCCCCTGGGTCATGCAAAGTGAGTACGTCTGTGCAGCGCTTGCCTTAAGGCATTCAAGACCAAGCTGTCTAAGTATTTGCCAGCTGCATTAGAAAAAGAAAAAAATATTTAGAAAATAATAGAATAAAAAATGAATTCAAAGGCAAACTGAATCCTAAATTTCTCAAAAGATCGTGTGATGGACCATTTATATTCCATCAAAGACCATTCTATTTTAAAGTGAAAACAGGATTTTTCAAGAAAAGAAAATCGTTTGAAATTGTGTAGTTTTTTAACAATTTTTTTAAGATGGCTGTTGTGTGTTTTGTACTTACATTCAATTCTAAATTTTATGGGTGATCTGTATGTATATAACCTATATGTTGATCGGCCCAGCAGATTACAACTTTTTTCAGGCTGTGATTTTTTTAATGTTTTTATATTTGACTTCAGAGGGGCCTGATGACCGAATGGCTAGCGCTCTGGCGTTCGGTACCAGAGGTATCGGGTTCAAATCCCGGCTTTGCCCATTGGTGTTGTAGTGGTTCGGAATCCACTTTAAACCGTAGGTCTTGGTCCTAATAGGATCGTAGAGCGTTGCGGGGGCATTGTTACTCCGCATCCGGGGCTTATCTTCAAGTTACACGCGCCCCCTGGGTAATGCAAAGTGAGTAATGTCTGTGCAGCGCTTGCCTTAAGGCATCCAAGACCAAGCTGTCTAACTGTTTGCCAGATGCATTAGAAAAAAAATATTTGACTCCTTATTTCATTTTGCATTGGATGAATAGTAGATATTGAGATGCAATGCTTATCCTAAATACTATATTTTGATAAAGCAAATGTATTTTATTTCATTTCTAGCTATTTTAACTCTGATGTCAACAAAACATACATAAAATGATAATTGAGGTGGGAAATAAATAGTTTTCTCTAATTGCTGAATATCATCCACGGATAACAAGATCCATAGGAGTGAGTGCGCATGAGTTGGAGCTTAGTTCGGGAACAAACGCAGGGACTCAAATTTGTTTCTTTTTACCTCTTTGTCGTAAGAACGATAAATATGCAATCTAGAACGCCCTTCTATTGGGCGACCTGTTGGCCAAGTGGCAACAGACAGGCCTGTTGGCCAAGTGGCTCTTTGGCCGTTGGTACCACAGGCTTCGGATTCGGATCCTAGCTGAGGCATGGATGTTTGTGAGTGGTTCGGAATCCACTTTAAACCGCAGATCCCAGTCTGCTTAGCCTAAAGTGTGCACAAGATGACCGTCGAGCAACAAACCAAACCATCTTCTTTTGGTTTTAGTTAATGGTCAACAAGTGCGCATCACTTAGAGGCGTCATTTCAGTGCTTGTTCCAAATTTCAATATCTCTGAGCAAAAAAACATTAACCTATTAATGCGATGCTCCCTCTATAACTCATAGCTTAGTGGGTTCATGGACTGGCGCTTAGAATAGGAAATGATACGAAAAAAATAATGGTGTGAAAATGTATCACTATGATAATGAATTTTAAAAAAACAAAAAAACAATATGAAGTAAAACGAAATATATACATAAAATTCAACATTTCATTGTTTGTTTTACTTCCGTCTTACAGTGATTTTTATATAAAAAAAAGTTTTCATTTCCCTAAAGACGATATATTTATCCCTTTTATTTCAAAAGGGCTTCTGAAAATTTTAAAATTATTTTGCTCAAGAATAAATAGATAAACTGTCATCGCGCGATAAAATAATCCTTCTCTTGAACCCCAAAGAGACACCCTTCTGTGAACCAAATTTCGAAAGATCCCTTCCCATTCGCTTAACTGCAACCGCAGCTCTAACCACCCCCATTGCCAAAGCGGGAGTGGATTGACGAGATGAGGAAGCCAACAACAAGCGAGAATCCTTCATCCATAATGCATTCTCCAATAAACACCGAAGGCAGCAAGAAAAGTGCTCTTCAAGCCAAGCCAACGGTAAATTTATACGTAATTACAGGCACACGGTACCATTGTCCATCGGTCACGTAAACGATCCCTTACTCACGACTCCACCATGCGTTAGACGCAAGCACACTCGAATTAAGGTGATATCTTACCTGCGGCCTATTCAGCGATTATTCATTGATGGCCTTTCGTTGTCATGGTAATGAAGTTGGAAAGATGTGCGATAGATGGCACTGCCGTTCTGGAGCATCCACCATCTCATCCTCCTGATTTAAAAAGTTTTCCGTTTTTATTTTTCGTGGAAAATGGTAGTAAAAATACCGTTCGGAACGGCCGCCATAAATTGTTTATGGTGGCCCTCTCCGCATCTGATTCTCCATCGGCCATAAAAGGCACAAATGAGAAGAAGGATTTCTTTTCTTTTCTTTCTTTCTTTCTTTCCTCCGGTTCTTTCCTTTCTTTCTTTTCCTTCATGAAATTCAATGATGGCATTCCGCCGCCGCTGATTCTTTTACTGCGCGCGCATTTAATTTTCATAATTTCTTCCAAATCGGCGTTGACAATGAGAGGTCTGAAAATTTTCGAAATGGCTACTGTCTGTCATGTCCACGTTAGCAGAAGTGAGTTAAATATATTTCTCTTTCTCTCTCTCCTCATTATTCGCAGTCGTATAGGTTGCTTTTATGTTTCCAAGAAGTTTTTTGTAATCTTTTACCATTTGTTGTCCTTTATAGACTTCAAGGCATTTGAAAAAAAGTTCCATTTTTTTTTTTTATTATTATTATTCTTTCTTATTTCTTTCACTTCTTTTTTAAAGATATGAAATAAACTTTTTGTATGTCAATGTAAAACATACAGCTGATTTACTTGCTTTATATGTCATATAAAGCGCATAGACGGTTTATCTGCTAACCGTTTTAATATTATTTATTCTTTCTGGTTTTTTATTTATTATTATTTTTACAATGTTGTAAGTACTACAACTACTTTTATTCAATTTTTAGTTCTTATTTTCAAAGATAATGTATGTAATAAAATATAGATTTCATAGCATGCTGTTTCAGATTTTATTTATTTATTTATTATTATTTTTTTTATATTGATGGCAGGGTCTCTGGAAGTTTTTAAATTTGAAAGGGTGCAGTGAACCAAAAAAAAAAAAAAATTTAAGAAATACTGGTATAACAGACATAACTAAAAGCTAGTATTTTATAACACATCACTCAATAAGTCTCCGGTCTAGTTAAAAAACAATTTTTTTGGAAATTGACTTTTTCGTCAACACCTCTCCTTCAAGAGTGATCCAATTCTTCTCTCATTTTTCGATGCCTTTTTTGTAGAGCGATTTGTCTTTGCTCTCAAAACAGGCTTCAATTTCGGCAATCACTTCTTCATTTGAGACAGATTTCTTTCCCTGAGCATCTTTTTTGGTGTCTGCAAAAAGCCAATAGTCGCTGGGACAGATCTGGAGAATATGGTAGGTGGCGAAGAATTTCGAAGCGTAATTCATTCAATTTAACCATAGTTTTCACAGACTTGTGACATGGGGCATTGTCTTGGTGAAACAGCACTTTTTCTCTTAATTTCTGCATTCAATCGATCCAATAATGACCTGTAATATTTTCTATTGATAGTTTTATCTTTCTCAAGATAATCAATGAACAAAACACCATGCATATCCCAAAATACGTATGCCATAACCTTGCCTGTTGATTTTTTAGTTTTTGGTCGCTTTGGACGACTTTTACCAGAAACTGTCCACTCAGCTGACGATCATTTTGATTCAGGTGTGTATTAGTGGATCCATGTTTCATCCATTGTCACATACTGAAGCAGTAAATCCCTTTTATCTCGCTTGTACAGTTCCGAATAGCGCTCTTAATTCTTCGACGAGTTGTTGTTTTCGGGCCAGTGTGAGCAAACGCGGCACTCGCTTCGAAAGCAACTTAAACATGCTCAAATTTTCGTGTAAAATTGTACCTTCTGATATCTTTAAGGTGTCAGCTATCTCACGCAATTTCAATTTAAGGTTTTTCAAAACTATTTTGTAGATTTTTTTTTATTTTTTCAAGAACAACTGTCTATTTTGGGCTATTAGAACGTTCAACATCATCGGTGTTTGTACGACAGCGTTTAAATTCAGCATACCAGTCAATAATAGTTGATTTCTCTGGTTCAGAGTTCTCCATCAAGCCCCCTGTTTATTTCAACAGTATTTTTTCCCATCAAAAAATACTGTTTAATCAACACACGAAATTTATGCATTGTTTTATGCATTGTTTTGAAAATTACAAAACTGGGGGCGGGGGGTCACTAAAACCATTGTAACCTGTAAAATAATTACTAGAATGTCAAGAAATTTTGACATGTATCATTTGAAGGAGGCTACTATCCAGAAATCATATGGGTCTGTCAACTGTTGCCATATATATGTTAGACTGAAGACTTATTGAGTGATGTAGGTAGAAAGAGCAATAATAAGTGTGGATAATTCTTGAAAATTTATAGAAGTTACAAAAAAAAAAAAATAGTAGCATTTACTCAGGCAAAAATCAACTGTAAAAGATAGTTATTTCCTTTAAACTGAGTTTCGCTGACCCGTTGAAAGCAGCAACAATTAATGACTCTTAGAAACAATTACTCATAATAGTTAGATCTGAGTAGTGTCAAAGTAATAGGCTATCAATTATACGTAAACATGCTTAATGAAAAACGCAGAAAAACTAAAATAGACAGTTATTAAACTTAGGATTAAATAAAGATAACAGTAGTTATAATTACAAGAAAATGCAGGGTGATTACAATTAAAGTCCACTTTCAAAATGCTGTAAAAAAAAAGAACCACTCGTCACAATGAGTTCAACTTTAAGCTGAAGATACTTGAAGAAAGGGGAAACGGTACGGCATCAAAATAAAAAAAGCTTCACTGATTGTTCCCATCCGTGGTGGATGGGCTTTCCACTCACAGCGTCACAACTATCGAATGACTTGGAAGTCGTTTTTTTCAATCAAAACCGAAACAATTCAGCACATTGAGCCGTCTATTAACACACTTTGACACTTTTTTTTGGATGTCGTACCATTTACCCCTTTTTCAAGTATCTTCAGTTCAAATTTGAACTCATTGTGACGAGTGGTTCTTTTTTTTTTTTTTTTTTTTTTTTTTTTTTTTTACAGCATTTTGAAAATGGGACTTTAGTTATAATCACCCTGTATATAAGAGAAATCTGAAAATGAAATAGTATTGAAAGAACAAAGCATTAAAAACCACCCCAGATTTTAGGATGCTCATCGAAATCCGCTTTTAACAAGATCAGCGATAATAGACTGCATAAATAAATAAAAATTATCTCGGATAAGAGATCACTTAACTGATGGAGGAGATAGGATTGCGAAACTTATTCACACAATGTTTTGCACACAATTTATTCAACGTGTCGTGAGAAAATTTTATGCATCGTTGATGACAAATCTCGTTGAGTCGAAAATTGAATACTTCCCGCAAAATTTTAAATGATTTTCCTTCTATCTCTTTTATACTGTATTGGATCAGAAACCGAGATCAGGTAATTGTATTTCTAAGAGATAATAAAAAAAGATTCGCTATAATAACATGATTTTTGTTGCAAAAATTAATGTCCGTAGATTTCATTCTACACTCATGTCCATAAATTAAGGATAATGAAGTTCAGGCAAAGAAAGAGACAGAAGGAAAATAAATGTGACTTATTTGTAAAGTCTATTTATTAAACAAAAGGTAAAGAGCAAAAAAGATGCTATATGTTTTGACATAATTAATAAAAATTGCGATTTTTACTCCCTGAGCAAATTTAAAAAAAAAAGAACCTATTTACAAAAACAATATAACATGGTTAGTATGATGGTTAATATGGAGTATGTCTCCCGGATGATGCAATACAGCCCTTACAACGCCCTAGGCATGCTGAGTATCAAATTATAAATCTGATCTTGGGGAATATTACACAACTCATCAAGCAATGCCCTCCGAGGTTCCGGTTGATAGGTGAGAGGGCGTTGACGGGCTGCAATTCGTCGGCCAAGCATATCCCACATGCTCTATTGGATTCAAGTCCGGTGAGTATGCTGGCCAATCCATACGGGTGATATCCTCCAATTGAAGGCATTCGTCTACAATGTTTGCACGGTGAGGACGGGCGTTGTCATCCATAAACAGAAATTCAGCACCCATGGCGCCCGAAACAAACGTACATGTTGTTCCAGAATGACATCCCGATAGATGTGGCCTGCCATCGTTACACTCTGAACATGCAGGTCAGTTCTGGAACCAAGAATAATTCCTTCCCAAACGAGCCATCCTGCACCACCGTAACGGTGTCGTTCAATAGGGTTCTCTTGGTGATAACGGGTACCTGGCGCTCTCCATATGAAAGTCCAGGCGAGAATCAGACTGCAACTAAACCTGGACTCGTCGGAGAACATCACACAAGACCACTTTGCGGTGTCCACAATGCATGCTCTCTATTCCAGGTTAATCGCAGGCGACAGTGAGTTGCGGTAAGTGGAACACATCTGACTGGCCTACGAGCATATAGACCAATGTGCCCTAAGCGTCTGTACACGGTCTGCCTTGAAACTGTCGTACCGGTAGCTGAAGAGAGCTGACGAGACTGGTCTGATGCTGTGCTCCGTCTGTTTCTTTTGGCAGTAACTGCTAAATACCGGTCCTCATTCGGCGTTGTAACTCGGGGGCGACCTGTGCTGTAACATCTACTCACATTACCATCATCTTGGAATCGTTGCCAAAGCCTGGAGATGACACTCTGGGCGATTCCAAGTTCCACGGATACTTCCAGCTGGGTACGTCCCACAGTCGTCCGATAATTCTACCACGTAAAAAATCATCCAAATGCTTCCTTTGTGCCATAACTATGCGGTTATTGCACTGAAAGGCTTTTAAAGCGCTTTTGAACAATTTTACTTCTTTGCCACCATTCCTTATATACGCCTCTCTTACACTCTCGTCATTGTGACGTACTATCCGCGGCATCTGGTGGTTTCCTGTAATTTGCATATTCTTCTTCAAGATGTGTATGATAATTCTACAGGTGAAATTTTTATTTTAGAGTTCAATTTCTGTATGATTCTGAATCATCCTTAATTTATGGACATGAGTGTATAATCTTCTTGTATTCTTGGATCTTATTTAAAAAGAAATCTTATTTTGTTTAGATATTTTTTTTAAATCGACATCTCATAAATCATACTTAAAATTTGTAAAAGGGTTTTTTTTTTCCTTAAATTGACTTTTTTTCTCTGTTTTAATTTTTTTATTCACAAAATACACATTTTTTTTTAATAATTTAGATTTTGAACAGCTATTTCAATCAACAACATGACAATGAATTCACTTTGATATCTTGAAATATTTTATTATACTTATGTAATTTGTTTGTAGGTTTACATAAACTAAAAGTTAGGTATCGCCCCCCTTTTATGACAGAACATGCAAATCTTAAAAAATTGGCAAACATTGTTTGAATGCTTGCTGTAATGTTCGGAATTTTACATTCATTATAATACGTAAAACCAGGTTTCGTTTGTCATTCTACAGCAGGGGCCTCCAAACTTTCCAGCCTTAGGGCCATATTGTTTACTCCAGTAAGTACCAAGGGCCAAAATCGTTTTAATTTTCTGTCATTATCTATAATTTCTAGTGTTTTAATGTGTTTTTTATCCAAATTATTACAACAACAATAAGCTATTTGCTGTCGCTAGCCGGATTGACAACACTGGCGGGCGAATTTGGCCCGCGGGCCGTAGTTTTGAGACCCCTGTTCTACAATTATCTCGTGCACACGAGGCTAAACAGACCTACAGCTTGAAGTAGAACCTACAGCTTGAAGTAGAAGAACTTACAGCTTGAAGTAGATTCCAAACCACTCATAAACAGCTATGCCACCGCCAGGATTCGAATCTGAAGCCTGTGGTACCAATGGCCATAGAGCTAGCGGATTGACAACAGGCCGCGTTATGGGAGACGATGTCTAACGGACAAAACCAAAAGTTTTCCAAAGAAATTTTTTACTTAAAAACCAAATATTTAATTAGAATTAAAAAAAAAAAAAGCCTACCACGATTTACAATGATAATCTAAGTAGTTATTTTCTTACAGGTATTGATTGTAGAGGTGGGGACTCAGGAGTCGACCCTTTAAGAAAGACTCCGGGAGTCGGAGAGGGAGGTTTGTTGGAAAAGAGTCATATTTGCTTATAGAAACGAGGAGTCTGGAGGGGTCCGGAGACGGTTTTAAAATTCAGATTCTGGACTCTTTTAGAAAAATAGTTTTAATTTTCCAAAATTCTTGGAATTAATATTAAAATGAAATGCTTACGAGGTTATTCAATTGTATCTTTCAGTAGTGCAATCCGTAGCAAAGACACTGATCGCTTTAGCAGCCTACCAAATGGGTGAGAGTCTTTTCTCAGCATTGCGGCTTCAACAAGCTTGCAACTTATATTATCTCAACACTGAAGCTTATGTCTTTGATCAACACTGAAAGAAAATATCATCGAAGCTATTCTATTATTAAAAACAAATCTGATTTGATAGCATCCCTGTGATTAAAATGTACAATTTTATTTTTTACTTAACTTTTGGCTATTCTATAACACTGTGCTACTGTTCATTTGGTGTTGTTATTTTCATAGGATATATGAATAGGATAGATATGTTATTTGAAATACAAGAATGTTTTTAAGTGAGTAAAAATCCTAAATCTGTAAAGCTGCAAAACTGTTTATACAGATATAGAGTTCATTATTTTTTCGCACATTCTTTTAAAAGTATTAGTAAAAATCATAACGCTATAAAATGACTGAAAAGAGTCAGTATAAAACATCCGACTCAGGAGTCGGAAAATTTCTAGCCGACTCCCCATCCTTGTTTGCTTATTGAATTAGCTGCTGTCCAAGTTCATGGCCAATACGTTTTCAACAATCCCGAACTTATGCTTAAATGAAAGCTTTAAAAGTACACATAAAGCACCAATTTCCGACAGCGTTTCGCGGTAAGTGCACCTATCTGTCCTTACACATAAAAGGTAATAAAATAAAAAAAATTTCTTTCCAGCAGAGCCCGAGGCGGTCATGCGGCGAGACCCTCGGCTCCCCATCTCCATTTGGCGAGCGAACCAAGCATGAAACGTAATTCACCATCAAAGACGCGAATTGTCCCTTAAAACCCTCAGCGCTCTCAAGATAACAAATTGAGCCACCGCGACGGACAGCTTTTGGCTGAACTAACTTGAAGACTGGCATAGAGGGTCCGGAGCTTTTATTTTCCAATTTATTTGTGTGTTTGTTCCTCGGATGCGGTTGAACGATTCCTCCCGGAGACGTTGACCCATAAGGAGAAATTTCGGTGCTGGACTTTTGGGGAACGGGGTGGTTTCATGGTCAAAGTCCTTTTAATGGACATTGAAGAGTCGTTTTGGGTCCTATCAGAGTGATATGAAAATAGATATGAAATCGTTGAATTCGATCTGTGGCTTAACGACTCACACCCGAATTAAATGAGAGACCAAGTGATGCTGACGAGAGAGACCGAATACAACTGAAATTCAAGTCTTTTGAGCACTGAAGGGGGAATTGTTTCAATTGATATGCTCTATGATATTTATAAAATGTTTATTGAATACAAATATAAGAAAAATGCGTAATAAATTCTAATGCGGAATAAAATATTGAGTAAGCAAAACCACAGAATTCCCTCTTGTACTCACGAAGATTCGAGCGTCCTGGTGGATAAGTAGTTAGCGCTCTGGCCTTTGGTAGCACTAGAGCCTTTGGTGGCTAGTGCTCTGGCCTCTGGCCAGGCTTCAGATTCGGATCCTGGCTGTGGCATGTATGATTATTAGTGGTTCGGAATTCACTTTTAAACTGTAGGTCTCCGTTTAAACTGTAGGTCTGTTTAGCCTCGTGTGCACAAGATGACTTATAGTGAGAAACCAAACCACGAAGATATAAATATGATATGATAAACTGATGATGTGGATGTAAAATCATTAAAAAACAGACTTCCATATCCTCCTCTAAAGTTGCTTTTCAAATAATAGTGTATATACTAGCTACTGAAAAGGTTTCAATTTGAGGTGGAATAGCTTTAAAATATACTGGAAGTTGATTTTGAATTCGGAACAATAGCAGATGATAGAAATCCACAACAGCAGAATCAAAAAGTGGCATTTTTCAGAAATCAACATAGATGTCTTCTTAAATGTTGATTTCTGAAAAATGCCGCTTCTTGGATTCTGCTGCTGTGGATAATATGGTGTTATGGATATAGTGTGTTGAAAATGGTGTTAAAATAGATAGATATCTATTTTAACACCATATTCAATCCTGTACCAGCTACTTCCTGTTTCAATAAAAATTACAAAGATTACCGTGTTAGAATTTTGGCAATGTATTCAACTTCGGTAAAATTGGAATAGAGTAAATCTGAATTATTAATTCCAATAGGGTTTAAGTAAGTCTGGTGTGTTAAGTCGTGTTTGAAGAAGGTAAGTCTAATTTATTGATTTTAATGGGAAGTCTAGTTTGTCCGTTCTAGTATGGAGTATAATTTGTCATTTAAAACTATATGCATTTGATAAACCAAAAGACTAAATCTGCACTACAATCTATTCATTTAAGTATTGCTCCCTCAAAAAACAAGAAACAGCTAACCCCGATCATTTTATTTGCTGTGCTTTTGTAACTATCTTCCTAAACTAGTATTCACTTTCAACATTCCAGTTAATTCCTTTCAACACCTGCATATTCCTGTTCATTGGCCTATGAATAGGGTGTCCTAATTTCCAAAATAAATCTAGGGTCACAGGTTGGGGATTTTAGCTTTTTTCCAAGTTGTTACAACATGAATTCTATGCAAAAAGATACTCAATTATCTATTAACTTTCTACTAAATTGTTGCAAACAGCTTCGCACAAAAAGTAACACTAAAAGATTCGTTAATTGTTAGTCGGCATACTTAATATGCCAAATCTAAAACTGCATAACGCAGGTTGATCGATAATTGAGGTAGATCTTGGTTTTAAACTCCCGCAGAAAAGGATAGTCGATCTCTAATTGAATTTGAAAATGTTTCGTTTCTTTTTCTATGTTCTATCTTTTCAATAATAGAAAAAGGGCAAGGTTAAAATTCATAATAGAGGCATTGCGCTGTTCGGTAGCTGGTTTAGTTCACTGCTTTAAACGGGTCCGTCGACCATTCTTTTCTGTACGGGTTTAAACCAAGATTTAGCTCCACTATCGATTCACTTGCGTTATGCAATCCTACCGTCCATTGATTGATTGATTATTTATCCGTTTAACAGCAGGTCTACTTTTCTACGAATGCGATGCCGAAGGAACGAGGAAACCTCAGCAAGAAGCTTTTCCAGACTCCTCGGGGTCAAGTGCGGAAACTCAAGTGACACGCGAAATTGCCCTCCCGTCACCCGGGGAGGCTTCTTCCTTTTCGCTGATTCCTTCTCTGTGTGTGTAATTAAGAGCCGTTTGACGATGTAATGAGTGCGAGCTTTCATTGAAGCTTTGCATTTAACTTTTTTTTTTTTTTTGTTGCCAAAAACGCTGCGCAATCGTCTTCTGTGTGTTGAAATGAAAAGAGGAGTTTGGCAAAGCAGCGATTCCGCGGGCCTCTTCGCAGGTATCAGACAAAACCTTGAACCGTAACGGCGCCAATTAGTTTGATTCCAATACAAAAAATATGTTTATATTTTTGTATAAGTTTGCATGCATTTCTTTTTTGTGCTTATGAATGGCGTAAGATCGAAATGTACTGTAAACCTTTTAAATATAAAGATGCCTTCAGGAACTATAAAATGATGTAGGCTATCATTAAAAATATATGTTATTGAATTAAAAAAAAAACTTAAATAACTGTCAGTTGTTTTGTTTAACAGATAATATTGCATAGTAAATGTAAAACATTCAAAAGAAAATGTCTCATTCGATAAAAATGTAAAACATTCAACAGAAAATGTCTCATTCAATAAAAATTTAAAATATTAAATAGAAATATAAAAACATTCAATAGAAAATGTCCCATTCAATCAAAAGATGTAAAACATTCAATAAAAAATGTAAAACATTCAATAAAAAAATGTAAAACAATACCGATATATACACTTAATAGTTGCTTAATATATTGGAGTAATAAAAAATAACGCAACCATAGGGAAAGAACTTTAAATGAAACATCCTTATTTAAAACAAAAATAAATAATTTATATTGCACTAAAATTGAATGTTCACTGTAAAAACTAGAATTTTATTTATTGACCATTTAAAATAAAATAATTGTTATTTTTAGATAATTAATAAAAGTTAGAGTTTTTTTCATATTTTAAACACTTTTTTTCCCCGTTCAAATACAGCTGGCAACCACAATGATGCCACTTGATGCCTTAAAGGCAAGTGCTGCACAGACATTACTCACTTTGCATTACCCAGGGGGCGCGTGTAACTTGATGGTAAGCCACGGAGTAACGATGCCCCGTCAACTCTCTACGATCCTATTATGACCGGGACCTACGGTTTAAAGTGGATTCCGAACGACTACAAACACCATGGGCAAGCCGGGATTTGAACCCGATACCTTTGGTACAGAGCACCAGAGCGCTAGCCAATCGGCCATCAGGCCCCTGTTATTTTAAACACAAATTCATAATTTATTTAAATTGTAAAAATTTTATTTTTGTGGCAATTCACACATATCCATGAAATGTTCGTCTTAATAGAATAGTAACGATGAGTGTACGAATGGGTTCTTGAGATCAAGATTTCTTGAATGAAACATCTTCATCTTACATTTACATCTTAAACTTTATATTGTTTTGATGTGAGATTTCCTGTAATGACATTTTCAAAAAAAAAAAAAAAAATTTTTTTCACATAATGGTATGAATGCAATGAAAACTTTTTCTATATTATGTTGTCTTGAATGTCTAAATCAATTAAAAAGTTTATTGATGTTTTACCCGCTTGAGAATTTCTCTCTTTTCGATTAATAGCATTTAAAAAAATGGAACCTATTCATATTTTTAGCAAAAAAAAAAAAAAAAAAAAAAAAAAAAAAAAAAAAAAGGCAATTTTAAGGAACATGGCCCCTTTGCGAGTTGAAAATTCATAATTTAACACATTTTTAATGATTCGTAAATAAATCATAAAAGTTGACTCCTTTTCGAGAGAAATTTTGATATGTTATACAACGAAGCATAGTCTTGAAGAAACGGGTTTCATCTTTGTAATTCAAATCCCACATTCCTTAAAATGACATAAAATAGATACACACATTGAAAAATCAACAAAGTTGCTTTTCGTTTCCTGCTAGATACCTTTTGAAAGATAAAATGTGCAACTTAAATTTTTATTTTGAATATAAGCTCGATAATGTTTGCTAATTTCAAAGATATTCACTATTTAATAATTTTTTTAAGACAAAAAGTCGTAAAAATTGAAACTGTTAAAATTTTTAAAAATTTATCACGCTATGTGATGGGAGTTTCTATTTCACAAAACTGAGATTCACAGAATAAAGATAAATGAACAATTTTCATGCATGGGAATTTTATAACTTTACAGGTCGTAACTTTTTTAATAATCACGCCGCGGAAAGGGAAAATCAAACAGAGAAAATCAAGTTAAGATTAAAAGACACGCGGAAGGGTTACATTTTTGTTACTGAAGCCTGTCATTTTTGTCCCATTTAAAAACTATTTGCTTTAAAATATTTCCAACATTCTGAATTATTTTTCAAAAATATTTTTTTAAACTCTAATTTTTGAAGGTGACAAGATCCTAGATACCCTTAATATGATAAAATAAGCTCAAATATTATAATTGTATCAAAGTAAATTTATTTATATACAGGGCGATAATAATTAAGTCTCACTTTCAAAATGCTGTCAAAAAAGAAACACGTCACAATGAGTTCACATTTGAACTGAAGGTACTAGAAAAAAAGGGGGAAACGGTACGCCATCAAAAAAAGTTCCAAAGTTTAATAGATGGGGCCTCAGTTGCCTAAAGACAGTGAATTCGGCTGCCAGTGATAGTTTGAATAGAAATGATAACGTATTTGCATGTGTAGCACATTCAACCCACTGTAGTGTACAATTTGCTGGATTGTTTCGTATTTTTGACGGAAAAATGACTTCCAACAGTTGTGACACTGTGAGTGGAAAGTCCATCCATGGCAAGGTCATACCCAATGGGATGGGAAAATCGGTGGAACTTTTTTGGATGTCATACCGTTTTCCTCTTCAAATATCTTCAGTTCAAATTTGAACTCATTGAGATGAGTGTTTCTTTTTTTTTTTTTTTTACAGTATTTTGAAAGTGGTACTTTAATTATAATCACCTTGTACAACCTGTACTTTTCTTTTTACAAATGTGAAGGAATTTTTGAACTGTTGCTTTCTTCTATTCTTTCTGATAGAACAACTGATTCCTTTTTTTTTTTGATCAAACATTCATCAGTCAATGAAACACTCAATGTCTCCACTAACTGAACACCACTATCTGTACAAACCTTTCACAACCTTCTCAAAACAGGTTCGTGCCATTCTTCCAACAAAGAGGATGGTGGCATACCGCCCTCAGACGTCTTCGAACTGAATGATGAGCGCAAACTATTTATTCCCCAGAATAGTTTTTGAAGATGCTAATAATGGCGCGGAGGTCCACTAATCGCCTCCTGTAAATTGTCCAACAATGCGTCCGGAACAGTGGCCTTAAGAGGGGCCCGTAATTGAATGGGCCTTAATCGCGGGGCCGATGACTCTCTTTCATCCTCCAACCGATGCGAGCACACAAGAAGAGAATTTATTGCCCACTTAAGAGCATTCCGGGTAATTTGCATGTCAACAACTATTCATCATCGCGCTCATAGGTTCCTAAGAGCGGAAGCGGTGCATTAAAATTTAACGGGTTATGCTTCCCGTTTCTCTGCAAAATAAATCAGGGTGTAAAGAGGAGTCTCCTCCCTCGATATTCCCTTTTTTTTTTTCCATCCCCTTTATTTATTATTTCCCCCTCTTCTTCACTGCAACCGTGGCTCGTATATCAATGGAAGAAAGAGTGCAGAAAAACGACGCATAAAAAAAAAAATGACAACAAATAAATAAAAGATCATAATTTCAAGTAGGGGAAAAAAAAAAAAAACCCACTCAGTTTTCGTTTATTCGTTTTTGGAGTTGTAATGTTGTCTTTTAATGTCTTGAAAGAAATTGATGCTTGAGGAAGGGGGAAAGGAGAGGTTTGTTCGGTATTTTATGCGTGGGTTTTTTGAGACTTTTAGGAATAGTGCACAAATGAAATAGTGCTGAAAGGTTATGTGATTTTTCGTGTTTAAGGATAAATTGGGTTGACATAATAAAAGCATATTTCATTAAAGAAACAATTTTATAAACGTTTATAAAAATTGCCGTAGCACAAAATTGCTTTAATATTTGTTGGCAACAACAAACAACCTATAACAATGTCTGTTTCAGTATTTAATCAGTTTAATATAAAGATATCGAAAATCGCGAAAAGATTGTAGAATATTAAAAAAATTTGAAAAATAACAATTATATATCATTAATTACATTGATGATATTGACTGATAATCATCAATGTATGTAAGTCAATTATCAGTTAATATTATGTCAATATCATTAATATATAAGTAATATAAGTAAAAAAGTAATATATGTAATTTATGTAATATATGTAAGTCAATTATCAGTTATTATCATTATCAGTCAATATCTAATATTCTAAATTGAGTCTATGATCTGCATATTGAGTCCACAGAAAAGTGCAAAAACTTAATCACATTTTAAAATAAAATAATAAACTAAATTTATAATTTTAAGAATATTTTTATAAATTCAATAAAGTGAATTATAGGCAAAGATTTTCCTTTGCACATAAAGAATTTTGCACATTTTACATCACAAATCGCTTAAAGAGAATCATTGTCTAATTTTGGAATAACATAAAGGATTTATGCTAATTGACATCTGAGTTATTTTGCGGCAAATGCATTTTTTTTTTACTTTTAAAATCCTTATTTTTTATTAATGTATAGATATTTAATTTTTACATAAAAATTGTACACATTTACACATTGTAAATAAAATTAAAACATAAAGGTTTTTTTTTTTTTTTTTTTTTTTTTTTTTTTTTTGCGTAAAAAAATGATAAATAAACATTTATAGCAGAAATGGTAATTTGATCCCCGTTAAATATATAAGGAAATGAAAGAGAACAGAATAGAATAGAATTTACAGCAAGTAAAAATAAAAAAAAAAAAATTATTATCAGAATTTTTTTAATTCTACATTTTTTATATTCTCATCTGCTTATTTTTTCTTCTTCATTTTTCACAGCATGAATGGCATAATTTTTTTAAATGCAAATGGATTGTAATCTTCAAACATTTATCAAAATTCCACTTCCTCACGATTCAAAATTTTCCAACATTAAATCATTAAATTATCTAAAATTACTGCATATCATAAATAATTTTAAAATTATATTAACTTAAATCACAAATTGAATATTAAATTGTTCATAATTTTTTGTTTAGAAATAAAGAAATGACTTTTCAGTGATTTAAATTCAAAACTAATACATTTCTCTGTCTCTTTTCTCTCTGTATATATATATATATATATATATATATCCTTTTTTATCATTGCTGGCATATATGTCAATAAAATATATTTTAATATGAATATGTAATCAATAGTGTAGGTAGTTTAACTAGTATTGCATAAACATTAAAAATGCAATATACATGTATATTCAAAAATGCTTGGATTTAAGATGCAATACTTATTTTATTTTTATAAACATCATTTAAAATAGCAATAATTGCATAATCATTATGTGTTTTATTTATAATTTTCAGTTTGAGCCTGATAGTAAACAGCACTCCTAGTCTTCTCGTCGTTTACAAACACGTATAATTTTTTTCCCCACCCAACTCTACACATTGACACACATAACTGACCATGATTATTGCAATCCGACTTCAAATCAATCCCAGCAAATTTAAGTGTTTTGTTTGTAGGCATAGCTAAAGCAAGTCGTTTCGGGAATTGCAGCCTTTTTTGAATTCCAACGGCGCATCGAATGTTATCAAGCGTGTCCTGGGAAAGAAGATATTTTTTCTTTAGCTGAGCCAGTTAAAATAGTTGCTTCTACAACATTTCGTCCAAAGAACGTCAACAGTCTCGTCCCATTCGTAAATTGACTGTTCTTTTTCAATTCCTTTTATTAGTTCACACTCTCCCTATATATAACTTGCTCAAATTTTCAATCGTTCATAAAATACTTTTTATTCCTCCACTCAAGTTCAAATGCATTTTTTTGAACTTGTAGAGAATGACACTGGATGTTAATGCAGATTTTTCAAATATTAATTCAGTAATTAAATTCAATTAATTAATTTTAGTTTTTTTTTTAGATTTAAGTTGCATGTATCTGCCAATAGATGGCGCCAGATAAACTTTAAAAAATGATTGAAAATTATTTATAAAGGGCTTTCTGTAATATAGCGAAAAATAAGTAAGAATTAACTTAAATTTTTTTTTTTTTTTTTTTTATATTACTTGTTACCTATTTTATTTTAATTTTCTCTGTGTGTTTATTGTACTGATTGCGCTTCGATTTCTCTTTATTTGCTTGCAAATGGAACTAAAAAGCCTTTTGGGGCCAGGTGCTCTTCTCCCATTACTCTCGATTGACTGGATTTTAGCAGTCAGTCCTTCCCCCAACCCCAAGCTGAGAAAGTCCTTTGGCTACAAAAATTAAAGGACAATTAAAAATTTCGGACATTCAATTTGGCGATTTTTCGGATGGAAAAGGAGTTAGGATAAAACAGCAAATTTTTATTGGTTAACTGTTAATGCAATTTTTTATTATTTATTAAGCAAAATTTTAGAGGGTTGCAATCCAGCAGCTATTAAATTTAAATTTTTATTTTATGTCAACCTGTCTGTGAACAGCAGAACAGGATAAATATGAATCATAAAACCTTATATTAACTATGAAAAATTCGGCAACCACGAAAAGTCGCCAAATGGGTATGAAACCTAAATTTGTAATTTTTTACCGAATATTTTTTTTTCATTTGATATAAGTTTGTATTAAAAGTAACCCTATCCATTTTGGTGAAATTTGGATATAAATGTGTGGCCATACACAGGGTACACACATAAACGCACATGTATAAATTATATATATATATATATACATAGGGTGATTTAAAGTTCCACTTTTAAAATGCAGTCAAAAAAGAACCACTCATCCCAATTAGTTCAAATTTGAACTGAAGATACTTGAAGAAGGAGAAAACGGCACGGCGTCGAAATAAAGTTCAAAAAAAAAAAAAATTCCACCGTTTTTGTCCCATCCAATTGGGTATGACCTTGCCGTGGTGGATGGGCTTTACACTGACAGTGTCACCACTGGTGAATGACTTGGAAATAATTTCTTTCGTCAAAAAACCGAAACAATCCGGCACATGGAACACTACAGTTGGTTTAATGTGCAACTCATGCCAAATACGTTGTCATTTCTACTCAAACTATCAATGGCAGTCAAATTCACTTTCTTTAGGCCGATTACAGCGCCATCTATTAATACAATTTGGAACTTTTTTGAAGCCGTACCGTTTCCCCTTCTTCGAGTACCTTCAGTTTAAATTTGAACTCATTGTGACGGGTGGATCTTTCTTTACAGCATTTTGAAAGCGGGGCTTTAATTATAGTCACCCTGAACCCACACACACACAGACACACATATATATATTCATATATGAACACATGTGTGTGGATAGAAAGATAAAATAGATAATATATCTGGTAAGGTTAGGCCAGAGGGAAAAAAAGTATGAATTTGAAAGAAAAATTGTTGAACAGAAAGTAATAAATCTACCTCTTATGCTATAACAGTTAAAAAGAAGAAGAGGGAAAAAAATCCTTCCCACTTTTTCCCTTAATCCCTCTTATAAATTACTCTTCTTCCAGTTTGAGAAAAATATTAAAGAAAAATATGTAAAAAAAAAAGAGAACCTCCAGAAATTTAAATTACGCATACAAAATACCTATTTTCCAAAGTTATTGTGGTTGGATAACAAAAGTAATGCCTCCCTTTCATTAAAAAATTGAATGCAAAGGAAAAAAATTAATAAAAAAGACGTTTTTTTTTTTTTTTTTTTTTTTTTTCAAAGCACCCCAAAAGAGCCGTGCAGAAAAATTGTAAAGAAGTTTTGTCATTAATATAGTCTTAGATCGCTTCCCTCCATGTAAAGAGACATTTTTTTCCCCGCGAATATACCGCGCAAAAATTGAGTTAAAATAATGAAAAAAAAGAGTGTACTGCGAGGGAATTGAGCCCATAATTCTTCCCCGTTCATTTATTTGGTTATTTATCCCTTAATGCTTTCTTTTGAAATTTCGGTCGCGTTTTAATGTAATATTCCCCCTTTGTGGAGCTGCTATTGAGTTAAAGGAGTCCATAAACAAGCGACAAAGGGTGTTGCGGACCGCGGAGGATTGTTTGCATTTGCTTTCTAAACACCCCGTCGCCGGCGATACACTTTTTTCTTTTGTGGGCCCGCGGACAAAAGAAGACATTTCTTGGTCTTAGAAATTTCAATTGGAAGATAATGGTCAGATTTTTCTCTAAGCTGATAAATGGGTAAATGCTTCTTTATTATGGATTGGGGAAAATTGTGGAAAATTATATTACCTCCTTCCCCACTTTCTTTTTTTTCATCGCTTTCAATTTTTTCTTGTTATTAATCGAAAGCAGTTCAGAAAGGTATTAGGAATCTACTTAAATGTACTTTTTCGAAACTTAAAAGCAATTTTTTGATGACATACATTTTCAAAAAGCTAAACTTAAAAATAATCATAATGGCTTTAATTAAGTTTAAGGGCTGTTTTCTTTATAACAGGATTTTAAGCAAAGTACCTATTACAAATACGGTATAGTAATTATAATATTTTGAAACAATGCTTATTTTATGAATTAAATCACTGAAATGACCTATTTGATAATGCTTTCTGTTGAAATTTATTTTATATAATATTTGATGAATTTTTATTTCTTAATTTTTTTCCAATGAGTCAAGTTTTGCAATACGAAAACACACTCCACTATCAAATACAAATATAAGATGGAAATGTGAAACTTTTTTTAGTTATGTCAATATTATTTATAGGTAATAGTTAAAATTATTAATGTATGAGTGCAATTTTCATTTTTATTGTAAGAATTAAGAGTGAAAATGTTTCGTACAAGAGGGAAATTGTGAGTCTCGTATGTATTGTGTAAAATTTTTTCCCTAAGTATTAAATTTTTCCCATAAATATTAATTGGTCCATTTCAATGAGAAAAAAATCCAATTGCCATTGACATAGTCGTGGGTTTTCTAAAATAATTTAAATAATGCTTAGTACTAAAATAAAAAAAAGCATATAGATGCAATACCTACATAAATAAAAATGAATCAAATTTAATTTCCTTTTTTTCTGTTTTTTTTTTCCATACTTGGTTGAGGGTCCTCCGTATTGGACGTCTGTTGAAAATTTGTCCAAAGATTTTTGAATTCTTCTCAGGATGTGACATTGTCTGGTCATTACAGACAAAGGCTTGCTTTTGGATTTGTTGGGGATGGTGTTGGATGTGTTGTGTTGGATGTGTTGGATGTGGGGATTTTGGATTTGTTGGGGATGTGTTGATGATGGCCTTTATAAACAAGGCATTTTGGTCATATTCCAAAGCCCTTCTTGGGTCGTTTTCAATTATTCTGGTCATATTCCAAAGCACTTATTGGGTCGTTTTCGAGTATTTTGGTCATATTCCAAAGCACTTCTTGGATCGTTTTCGAGTATTTTGGTCATATTCCAAAGCACTTCGTGGTGGGTCGAGTATTTTGATCCTATTCCAAAGGTTGTATACCAAGGAAATACTTTTGCATTCAAACGATGTATTTCAAATTGGACTTATTCCTGAGGTCGTATACCAAGCAGAATCATTTGCGTCTTCACATACATCAAAAGGGTTTTTATTCTAAAGCTCATATATACCAAGGTACTAGTGTACTAGGAGATTTACTGTGACAAGACAAAAAGCGGGCCCTCCATCTGCAAGTCAAACAAAAAGAAAAAAAAAAAACTTGAACTAATTAATATCTTGAAAGTATTTCGCGACTTAAACGCTTTCCAAAACACAAAATGGAGATTAAAAAAAAAAGGAAGAAGAAGACGAACCTCATCTAAACGCGGGTCTCACAAAGGGAACAATTCAGAATGTCATTTAGAGATGTCAGACAGAAAATTCGGAACCTGCAGTAATAATGGATTCTGGGTATGTGGAATCCGAGAGAAGTAATAAGTGAAGAGAGAGAAGGGAAAAAAGATGGAAAACAATTTCGCACACCACACACGGGAGGGGAATCAATCGGCTGCGACGTTTAATTTCGGAACTAATCACCCGGTGGCTGAAGCACTATCATTTGGCGGGGGCGGGGCCGGTGGGCGACCCGCCGAACCGGTGATTAGTGTCAGTGCCGCCGCGGCTACCGACGGAGACGGCTTCTGACGAGCCGTGGCGGATCGTCCTCGCGAAGGGAAGGAGAGGGGGTGCAAACAAAAGATTTGCAGAATTACCTTCAATATTTTGTCAATAGCACATGTGTGTAGGTCTATTAAAATTGCGCAATTATTTCTCATCGATACAGAAATCGGAGTACAAATCAGGAAATTCGGAGATGAAAGTCTTTCAAGAGTTAAATGAAACAAAGTATTGTAGAGAAAAGAAAAAAAAAAATAATAATATTTTGTGTAGTACATGTAAAATGGTTGTTAAGTTTAAAATAATTTTCCTGCTATACAATTTATGTTCCACGAAGTTCTAGGGCAAGAGCATAAGTTGAAAGAGTTGTTATAAATGCTTTAAAGGTGGACATTTTAACGGTGATAATTCGCCACTGAAAAAGCAGGCATGTAGCGGATTCAGCGTGTATATTTTGCAACAATTTTGAATAAATCAATTTGAACAATTTGTTTTAATACAGAAACACGCAAATTCATTATTATTTTTGGGTTCTTAAGTTTGCTACAGGTATTAATAATCGAAGTGGAAATAATTCATTAACTTTCTCTAAAATGTCTACCCACATTTATAAACAATCTTAATTCATTTTTAAAAATGCTACTAAAATGTATGCTCAAAATTGGCATTTTTTTCATGTTTTTATTCTAGGGCAGCTGGCGTTGTTTGGCCACGAGGATAAACTGGATTGAATTTGGGATCAACTTTTTACAAGTTGATTTCATAAAAACATCCGTTTTACTCATCATGTCTTATAAGTTCATAATTATTCTTAACTCAGACCGAAAAAGTTATCTTTATTAAAAGCTGAATCGTTTAATATAAATGCGGGTATAATATTTGTTCATTCTAGTAATCATGTAATGTTTTCATCCTTCATCCTGGTTGTTCAGCCTAGATAACTCTGAATCTTCTATAAATCTACTGTTCCAATAATGAAAATTTCAGTATACTATTCAGATTTTATAAGCAGCAATGGACTTCAGTAAAAAATTATAATTACAAACAGACTGATTTTTAGTTTAAGTTTATGTTTTCATATTAGCTAAGAGGTTTTTATTATAGGGGATCCTTCTGACGAAGAAGGAACTCTCCAATGTAATTCAATGTAAATCTGTTAAAAGGAAATGCATAAGTGAGCATAAACTATCACTGTTAAAAAGGAAAGTAAGCAAAAAAATTCACCAGTATTGACATACACCACAATCAGTAAGTAGGCATTCATGTAAGGAAGAATGAATTCATGAGCAAGAGAACTATTAGTGAGCAAATATTGAAACAAAAAAATATATTAGAAAATTAGTAAACAAGAAAGATAATGTGTTGATTTTATTTTTAATATTTCTCTTTTATTCAGGATGTACTAAAATAACAAAGAAAATTATTTTATCTTTCTTGAAAGTCAATCAGTTTTTAACCAAGCAGGCTTTAAATGTCTCCTTCCTTGGAAATGATTTGAGATTTTGCTACTCAAGACGTTTCTTGATGAACCCATATCTATACGAACCATTCAATGAGACCCAACAACACAATTTCATTCCCTTATGATGAGATGTGAAACACAAACCATTTTGTACATGCGCATTGTCAAATATTCATTATTATTTTTTTTTTTTTTTTGCTCTAATGCAGCTGGCAAACACTTAGACAGCTTGGTCAAAATGCTTATAATTCAAACACTTTTTATCCATTCACTTGAAGATAAGCCACGGATAGAGTACAATTTTCAACGCTCAACGATTCTATTAGGACCGGGACCTTGTTTAAAGTGGATTTACAAGCATCCCTGGCATTCGAACCCGAAACCTGTGGTTTCGGCAATTCAGGCCCATATTCCTTAATTTAGATGGATATTTTTCATAACTTCTATTATTTTTTATTTTTAAGCAGATACGAGGAGTTGGAGTCGGGAGTAGACTCCCCCTTTTTATAAATACAATTTTTTTTTCAAAATTCACTAATACCAATAGCGAAGACATATATTGTGACTTCTACAGTAGCAAATCCATTATGTGTCTCATGCACTTTTCTCAGCACTCACTGAGGCTTATAAATAAGCTATATTGGATCCGCAATGAAAGAAACTCTTATAGAAGCTTTTCTATTATTAAGAACAATAAAGATTTATTCTACTACAAGTAGAGCACTTTCGTAATTAAAATGTACGAATTTTCTTTTGCTTGTATCAAACCATTCTATAATGCCGTTCATTTTAATACGGCATTTGTAAACAGATTTTTACAAGCGAGTAAACAGATTTAGAGTACACAAGAGGTGTCTTTTAAGTGAGTGCAAATGCTATACTTTTAAAGTTATAAAAAATATATTTGCTAATGCGAAAACTGTTTTTAGAGGTATATGAGTTCAATAATAACCATTAAATTTATTTCCCATTTTTAAAATCTATTAGTAAAGATCAATGTTCTTAAAATTATGGTAAAGTGTCAGGAGTCGGTATTAAAAATTCCACTGTGGTGCTGGAAGCCAGGACTCTCCTACCCCCAATTTTTAAGGATTATAATTCTAACTTTTAGCAGATTCCTTTTTTTTAGATTACAATTTTAACTGATAATTAGACCATGTAAAGAGGCGGTCGTCGACTTTCGATTAAGAACCGGACACGATTGTCTTGCGAAACACCTTAACAGGTGTCTAAATGTCCTCGCCTCAAACACTTGCCCAATATGTAGAGTTGGAACAAGGAATTCAGACATCTTTTGAAATGTCCAGGACTGGACAGGGAAGCTCAGCAACAAAAAGAATTCTTACAGTTGTATAGGGAGGCCAGGAGCCACATGGACTAAAATAAAGTGCCTACTTATGGTTTATTGACTTATGGTGTGGGAGACCGACTTAGTGTCGACTGTTGTCTTGCTGTATGTTTGCTTTGTTCTGCTTGTTCCTTCTTTTGTGTGTGATCCTTATCGTAATGGATGGATTTCCAATAAAGCCATGTGTTACTACAACAACATATAATAAAAATTATAATAATGTGTTTATTATTATAATTTGAATATTTCAGCTATCGCTGTGGTTGAAAATATGCCCATTTTAGAAACTCAAGGGGGTCGTTCTTCCAACTAATTCGATAATAACCACACAGGAAATGAGAAGTTCCTCTCCAGAAGACACCTCAAATAGATTCGCTCGAATGACAAAAAAACAAAGCGGAACCCATTTCTCACGCACTTAGCATCTGTCAATCTCTCGGAATCCTTCCCTCTAAATGCTTATTATCGTCCTGCTCAACTAAATGGCAGCCATTACTTCGCTATTAAGAAAAAGGCATATCCATATTACATGAGCTTCGTAATGAGCATGATAAATGCCCGGCTTCCATCTACTTGCTGAGGATCTCGTCCCACCAGCGTAGAGGAGGCATTTAATAAGGGAGAACGGACTCTCTGGAAGACGGTATTTAGCGAAGGGATAATTGTCGGGATCGAATGATATTTATGTGGCTCGCATTTAAGAAGCGCCCTTCCCCTGCTAAGCAGTCTGGCGTTTGCGGTCGTTTTAGGGATGAGTGATTTCGGGACATAAATTGGATCTTTTTTTTTTTCTTCTTTTTAAGTGATGTGAAAATTTCCATAAGAAGTGCTGCTTTGTTTGTTTTGCCTGTGGCTTCGTGTTGTTGTCATTTAAGTGGCGAGTAATGAATTAGGCGTCTAAATTCCTTTCCTTTTAATGTTTTGATTATTATTATTATTTTGTTCAAGTGCTGTACGATATCTGTAATTTAATAAAACTTTTCAATCAGTGAAAATGTCCTGAAATTGGATTGTTGATGAAGTTTTTGTAGCCTGCATTACAAGTGAAAAAAAAATCTAATTACATCATTCACTTGGAGAAGTGACTGATGTAATTAGAATTTTTTTTATCTACAATGACCAAAGATAAAAATAATTGAATCCATTTTTGTGTAAAGTTACTCTAATAACACAAACAATTATTGAAAGTTAAATAATGTGAGAGTGTTAACTATTATTGATGAATTAATATCTACAAAATAGTCTTACGGAAATTATTTGAAATCAATGGCAAAAAATGCATTTATTGTCCTCTAGTAACCTATATAATTTAACAGGGACCACTGAATAGTTTTAATTTCCATACGAAACAGTAGATTTTTAACTGTTCAATTTTAGTAAAGAGAAAATTTAAGTTAACTTATTTGCATTGTTTTGCTTGTAATCAGATCTCATTTATTTTAAATTACTTATTCATTGCTTAACTGAATGCCTTTAATATCTGTGAAACAATTCAACTCATATTTAATCGTTCGATAATCAATTTTGAGTCGTTCTTATCGATATTTAATCGATAAGAACGACTCAAAATTGGTTCACAAATGCCGTACAAAATAGTCCACTTGGTTTAGCGTATTAAGAAATTCACGAAATATTTTAAAATGAGCTTTCCTTCTAATTTCAAGATAATTTGAGATCATTAGACTACTAAACCCTGTATTATGGATACATCCAATTATGCTACAATATCATTATTTTAACAGTACAAAATTACTTTAATTTGAAAAGGATATTCAAATTCGGAGATTTATCTATCGATTTCCTTCAAAAATAGTAATCTCTGGTTAGCAAAGCATGCAGTGCTGTTAAAAATATCCGAAATGACATACGAAGTAGTAAATTCCAAAACATTTATTCTCTCGCTATATTCTTTAAACATCACAATTTGTAATAAATTTTCACTAACAATACTCTAAGTATTGTTAAGAATATCTGCAGTTATATGTTAATTTTTAAATGACATGCGAAGTCATAAATTTTCCCTTACATTTACAATTTACCTCTTGTCTGCTGTCATTTATTCCATTGATAATTTCAAGTATTATAAGCCTAAAAATCGCCAAATAGTGTTTATTTAATGTTAGTAGATAAAGATCGGAAATTTGCGTAGCAAACCAGTAAATGCTGAGTACAAAAATGTCTCAAAATTATATCATTTGTAGTGCTATGCGCTTAAACATAATCTAAATAACATAAAAGAAATAGAGGCAGATTCCATTGATGATGGATTCATTCAAATTCGTCAGAAAAATTAGAAAATATTTCTCCAAAAATACAGGGAGATTCCTGTGTAACAATGGCCGTGATGAGTTTCGAAGTGCAAGTACAGTAAGCGCTCCTTAATACGGCATTCGATAGTTCCGCACTTTCTATAATATGGTACCCATCGATTATGAAAATGTGTAAAGCATGTGAAAAAATAGTATATCACAACGCAATATACCCGGGTTTATACCACTTCAATATGAATCGAATGCTAACAGGGAAGAATACCTACATGTGTTATAGATGCACCCATTTGCACTTCTTTCTTGAACCCGACAGAGGGCCTTTCACGCCTACATATCTATAGCATCCATTCTAAATACATCACGAGAACATTTGGTTCAGTTTGTTTATTAAAGTTTTAATTGGATCTCTTCATTTCCAAATTCTTTTTCTTCTGGCACAATGATGTACCTTACAATAGGGGCTGATGACCGAGTGTCTTGCATTCAGTACTACAGTTTTTGGGTTCGAATCCCGGCGGATGGATGTTTAGAGTGGACAGTTTAAAGTGGATTCCGAACCACTACTAACATCTAGCCATGGATGTTAGTAGTGATTCGAATCCACTTTAAACCGTAGGTCCCGGTCTGATAGGATCGTAGAGCTTTGTCTTGAGGTTTAATCGGTCTTCAGCCCTCGTGGTCCCTCGCTAAAGTGAAGTTGCATGTTACTCTTAGCCATGGGCCAGTCGCCTGCGACGGATCTATTGGACCTGGTGTAGGCTTTCTTACACCAGGGCGATTAGTAACAACAACAACACATTTTTCTAAAGACTTTTTTTCATAAGAAATTTATTTTTTATTTTCTGGGGTTTTTTTTTTCCTCTGCTCTATTTTTATGACTAGCGTTGAATTCAAAAGTTCATTTAAATTTTGATTTTTTTTTTTATATTCGCCTTTTTTTTATATTTTTTATTCTGTATTCCTAAATATGAATTCCTGCATGGAAACTTTGAAGCTGCATCAGTATTTCTAAAAGAAACGTTCGCTCCCGTAACTGTATTAGTCACAATCTTATTTATTAGATGTAAGAACAGCCTCCTGACATGATAAATAAATGAGGTTCGATGACATACATTCAAAAGGAAAAAAAAAAAAAGTGCTACCAATTTATATTCGAAACCAAATGTGTCCGGCAGCCCAGATTCAATTACTTCTGATGTCGCGAATTATGTAAACAGCCCCGATCTCCATGCCACTCTCTCGCGCGACATCCAATTCCAAAAACGAAAGTTGAAAGAAAAAAAAAAAAGAAGAGCGAAAAACATTGTCATTTTCCCATGAGCAATTCTTGCCCCAAACGTTTCCCAAACCTGTACTTTGGACATCATGCCCGCGGGCGAATGAAATAATATTCCGGAGAGAAGGATAACTGCGACCGGCGCTCATGCGTGGCCCCTTTCGGACGTCTTCAATTAAGCCCCTGGCGGGGGTGGGGGCGAGGGGGGTTGTCGGTAATGACCCGAGTCGTCTTCTCTAATGACTCGCGCTGGACTTTCCGTATCATCCAGCTGCTGTTTTTCTGCCTCCAAAGTCAAGAAACTCTTGAATGGCAGGACTCCTTCTTTTTTTTACTTTTCTTCTCTTTCTGTTTCGAGCTTGTGTAGGATGCGTGGCTAAAAGATGTGTCATTTGAAATAAAAGTGATCAATCGATTGAGAAAAAAAAAAAAACTCCCTCCGTACAAATTGTTTCGTCTCTATTTAGAATTTCGCTCAACTGCGTTCAAGAAAAGCCGTGCTGCGGCTCATTTTAATTATTTTCTAAAAAAGTAAAGACAGTTTAAGCAGATTCATATTTATTTCGAGCTTCTTCAACAGAAAAAAAGAAAAATTAATTTCAGGTGAAATAAATATTTCTCAATCAATAGACCACACTCGCATGGCATCTCAGCGAACTCCCGTGCTTCAAGTGGCATCTCAGCGTACTCTTTTTACAGTTTGGTTTGTCGCTCTACGGTCATTTTGTGCGCAATTTAGGCTCATTATTTTATTTAGATTAGTTTGTTTGCCACTCTACCGTGAGCACACTTTAGGCTATGCAGACCGGGACCTACAGTTTAAAGTGAATTCCGAAGCCCTCACAAACAGCCATGCCACTAATAGGATTTGAATTTGAAGCCAGTGGTACCAAAGGCCAGAGATCTTGCCGCTTGGCCACCTTTTTTACAGTGGTTGACATACTATTTATATCTCAGCCACTGCATTGTCTAATAGGCAAGATAAACAAGTTGCATGCAGTCATTGGTTCATATTATCAGAGTGTCTTACACCAACAATCAGCGTTTGCTTATGACGCGTGGCTAAAAGATGTGTCATTTAAAGTAAAAAGTGATCAGTCGGTTGGAAAAAATGTCTGTACAAATTGTTCTATCTCTGTTTTTTATTTGCGAGCATATTAAGTTAAGCTGCAGCTTGCGGCTCGAAAGAAAGCCCCCAGTAAATAGTCATTCCACGTATCACGGTGTCTGGTTAGTTTCCGAAATCCAGTTCGTGCACGAGGTCAATGGTTTAAAATCGATCTTAGCTTCTATCATTCGAATGCCTTACGCCGACTGTCAGAATCTCCTCCCGGAAAGCTTTTTTTATTCCTCGTCAAATCTTATGGGCATCAACTTCACTTATCAAAGAATCGGATTTCGAATGAACCTCAACGCACTCTCCAACACACATCTGTAACCATTAGCCACATTGAACTCAAAATTTTAAATAAATTATGTTAAAATACCACTCAGTCACCACAACAACATCACAGAAAACCAGGTCACTGAATTTGTCATTTTATTAAAAAAAAAACTTCATTAGAGCTCTTTTCTAAAGGTACCTTTAGAATTACCAAAGTGTTGGTTTTATTTTATCAATAGGTTTAAGAATTTCATAACCTAATTAGAAAAAAAAAAATTCTTTCTATAGCTTTTTTTCGTTTTCCACATTCAAAAATTTGAATTGTTAAAACTGCATTTCTTTTTTGAATAACGCTTTCAACCACTGTTGCTTCAAATGCTCTGTTAATGTCATTATCATCCTTCGTGTATTTTTATATTTTAATTTTTTTTTTTTATCTTACTTTCATTTTATTTTAAGTATTTTAGCTTCACCATTTTTTGAAATTTTTAGAAACATTATTTTTTATTATAATACTGACATTTTAAGCAGCCAATATATAATCGTCCGTTTTATATATGAATAAGGATGAGGAGGTTAAAGGGTCTATCTCCATGGGTACTTCGTAATCGGACGCCAGTTGCCAGTTGCCCCAGGGATGGATACCCTAGACAAGACTCTAGACAAACTTCTTTCTACTTTGTAGCTCTCCTTTTCGAGCCTAATGAATGGACTTTCCGATCTACGGATTTTTCGTGCCTATTCCCTGAATAACAAGCTTTAGATCCGATTCGTATGTCAGGCTTTGAACTCATTTCCTGCTTCAGATACTCAATGTGTTACACAACAGAGCTTTCTGGTTCATCGAACCTAATTAACTCAGATATTTAAAAAAATTATGCTAACATGCCAATAAAAGTAACAAATTAATAAAACACTAATTAAATGCATACGCTGTGTATATATTTTAATATTATCACAGTAAGGATTACACTAAAAGGAATATTTTTTTATGAAGTTTGTCATTTTATTAAAAAAAAAAAAAAAACTTCATTAGTGCCCTTTTCTCAGGTACCATAGAATTACTAAAATGATGGATGTTATTTTATCAATAGGTTTACGAATTTCATAACCTAATTAGTAAAAAAAAAAAAGTTCTTTATATAGCTTTTTTCGTTTTCCACATTCAAAAAATTTTAAGAATTCAAATTATAATTGTTTTTATTATTACTCTACATTTTGATTAAATCATATAATTGCATAATTTTTTTCCTGCCAAAATGTATTAGTTTTTATGTTTGATTTGTTTGATATCTTGTATTGTGTGTTCTAGATAGTTATGTCAAAAATGGACACGATTAAATTATTCGTTTCTCATAAAAATGGTGTATTGTTATTTTTTTGTCCACTCATTAAGATTTCTACATCATTACTGCCACAAGCTGCCCATTAGTCGCTTAATTGAACCAGAAAACTTCATTGTAGAGTGATTCGCATTTAGCGGAGAAAAAGTGATCTTAACAACAATGTAAAAAAAAAAATGCAATCTCCTGATTAAATACGGAAGATTGGCATCATGGCATTTAATGGCGGATGACAAAAATTCATCCAATTGATCTCATTTTGAACTGCGACGAATCGGGCCCTAATGGAACATGACTCTGAGATCAATGGAGAAATAGAAATCGCAGTTGAGTATTTGGTACGTAATACAAAACAGATGCACAAAATTTTTTTTTTATTGAAGAAGATACAGCGATAATGAATTATAATATTGTTATATTGTCATTGTTGTTTTATTATTTGGTGCATAATATAAAACGGGTACAAATTTTTTTTTTATTGAAGAAGATACAATGATAATGAATTATAATATTGTTATATTGTCATTGTTGTTTTATTATTTTGCATAATATGAAACGGGTACAAATTTTTTTTATTGAAGAAGATACAACGATAATGAATTATAATATTGTTATGTTGTCATTGCTGTTTTTATTATTTGGTGCATAATATAAAACGGGTACAATTTTTTTTTTTTTTATTGAAGAAGATACAACGATAATGAATTATAATATTGTTATGTTGTCATTGTTGTTTTATTATTTGGTGCATAATATAAAAGGGTACAAATTTTTTATTGAAGAAGATACAATGATAATGAATTATAATATTGTTATATTGTCATTGTTGTTTTATTATTTGGTGCATAATATAAAACGGGTACAAATTTTTTTATTGAAGAAGATACAACGATAATGAATTATAATATGGATATTGTTGTATTATTATTTGATACATAATACATAACAGGTACACAGTTTTATTTGTTGAAGAAGATACAACGATAATGAATTATAATATTGTTATTTTTGTATTATTATTTAGTACTTAACACAAAACCGGTACACAATTTTTTTTTATTGAAGATATAACGATAATGAATTATAATATTGTTATAGTGTCATTGTTGTTTTATTTTTATTGTACCTTTGTGTTTTTGTGTGTATTTTTATTGAAGAAGATATGCACCAACAATAAATTATATTTAAACTTTTGCACACAATTTACCTGGTATCAATAAGCCTATTCACATGAGTTTTATAATGAAACTATATAAATTAATTTATTGCAAAATAACAATCAATCCATAAATAATGCCATACATTATAACACCTATAATAAAAGTTTTTAGTTGTAAATTTTTATTTAACCTACCGTAATTTCTCCATTTAAGAATAATTAAAAAAATAATTAGCGAAAGCAAATTCTCATGATTGTACAATTTTTCAATGATACATATTTAAAAATTCTTTTTGCAACGCTTTTTATTATACGCTTTCAACCAATTTATGAAACATATCACGTTTAAATGAGAACCCATATGAAGATCAAAACCCACGTTCTCATTTGTTGCTGTTTGTACATAAAGTAGGCAGACAAATGAATAAAAAAAAGTAATTCTTCTTTTTTTAATAATAACATAATTTTAAAAGATTAGTAATATGCCAAAAGATATAGGTATTCTAATGACTGATGTTTGATATAGTATTTTTAATATTATTAAAATATTTTTTACTTATTGATAATACTTTTAAAAAGCAACAAAATCCATCCTATTGCTGCTTATTAATAAGAAATAAACTCAATCCATAATATATTTATTCTATTTTTGACATTAAAAAACGACATTTAAATCTGAAATACAATAATGCAGGGTAACACATAAAATAACGTCAATTGAGTAGATTTTTGTGAAGAAAAACTATACATTTATGTGATTTAATCAAAGTGTAGAATTAATAAACTCGATTAAAATTTTTAAATTTGAAAAATTGTATGAAGGTAGGGAAGGAAGTTCGAAACAAAGATTTTTTTTTTTTTTTTTTTGCAAATATAAGAACTATTTTTTTTTATATACTATTCCAGCGAAAGTGCTAGCAATGAATTCTGCTTACCACCTTATTATTTCAAAATATTGGAGGTTCATTGTATAGACTCGATTCTTTTTTTTTTTTTTTTTTTTTTTCTTGTTTTTCTGTCCTTTTTATGCTGCACGAAAAATACCACTTCATGGTCAATGACGGCACGTTTGAACACGAAAGCACAGAGTGGAATCTGTGTGCTCTTCGAATTAGGTCAGCGTGTTTCAACACTCACTTTACTTAACGTATGTGCCTTTCTTCTAAGCGTAGAATACGACTTCTTTTTTGTCTCGAAAACGGAAAAATATCGAAATCGTTTGGCTAGGTGTTACCAAACGATTTACTTGCATAGGATAATAAAATGGCAAAAATGGTTGTAGGTTATCACAGCCACACTTTCCTTTATCCTTTCATAAACTTAGTTCTGAGGTAAAGAAGAAGATAGACAGACCCCTTAAAACAAACCTTTCACCTGATAGAATATTCTTTTTTTTCATCACCCATCACAATGGATTCCCCTTGCAATTTTTACAACAAATTTCCGACTCTCGACAGGACACGATTTTATTAATAAACACTTGCACCACTTGGGTGTAGCTACTCGGGATGTCTGTGCTCGTCGGGTGAAGCCATGGACTTTTTACATGGGACAACATGCTCTGCACTTGAATTTATGACTTTTAATTCTGACAGCTTTACATTTTATTGGGCTGCTAGAATTCTTATGGCGGGTATCGCTACAGTTTGATGTAGGAAGGAAAAAAAAAGAATAATAAAACTCAAATGTAACCTTTTAAAAATATTATTTCAACAAACGTTTTTCAGAATAAATAAAATTTCTCAACTCATCAAACATTTTTAACTTTAACTCATTGATACAACAAGTCAAGTCTAGTTGGGTTTTTAAATGCCAAAAGAATAAAATTTTCCCCTTTAGGATGTGCAGTATAGTCTGAAACATTTCAGATTTATGATTTCATATTCAAATGTATGTGATAAATGCATAAAAGAAACTTTTAAATTGAAAATTTTAACCATAAATAATAATAAAGAAGATTCATAAAAAGGCATGAGAAAAGTGGATATAAAGATTTCATATGAATTTGTAAGTTGTTATGACATCGGATAAATAAACATAATTTTTTAAGCCTCGGCTTTATAGATTTACTAATGTGATATACCATTGAAATGATAAAAATCTGCTCTATTTCGTTGAATAATAGAATGGAAGTCGAGGAGCGTACGGATTTCGTTTTCTCAGTATTCTTCATGGTAATGTATGGCTTCCAGTATCCTTCATGGGTGTATGGTTTCCCAGTATGATGCTTCATGGGGCCTGTTGACCGAGTGGCTATCACCATGGCTCTCGGTACCATAGTTTCGGTTCGAGTGCTGGGGATGTTTGTGAGTGGTTCGGAATCCCTTTAAACCGTAGGTCCCGGTCTAATAGGATTGTAGAGAGTTGCGAGGGCATTGTTACTCCGCGTCCATAGTTTATCTTCAAGTACACGAACCTCCTGGGCAGTGTTAAATGAGTAACGTCGGTGCAGCTTTTGCTTATGACATAAAAGATAATTATCTAAGCATTTTCCAGCTGCATTAGAAAGAAAAAACGTATGACACTCCTTGTTTTGGAAAATGGACATACTCAGTTACGATACGCCACGGAAATGGACAACTACTCACTCCTCAGAAGCGCAATGTCTGTCCACCACGAGAACTCTTAATGCCCCCTCGCACTTTTTTAAAAGCTACATGATATTCCGATGCGATAACTTCCTCTTTACAGACACATATATTGGGTGTTTCTTATTGATAACAATTTTAGAGAAAAAAATGTGCAATAATTTTTGCGTTAACCCAACTTTTCTTTTTTCGTCTGGGAAAAGTCATTCATTTTGCTTTTCATAACACATGAAATAAAAGGCCGTTCTCTAAATCGTCACTGTGGCCGAAATGTGGGGCATGGCATTCATCAAAAGGTGGATTTTTTTCTTCAAAACAAAAATCCAAGAAAGAAATTATCCGGAAAATAAACCCGCCATTTCAGATCACCTAACCTATTTCGGAGGTGGCGAATAAGTGTCCATAATGACGAATGATTTGTAAATAATGCGAATTTGACAACGCTCATTAATTTCACGGCGGCGCTAAATGAAAAAGGTTGCTCAAGAAAACCAGTTGCATGTGAATGGGTTTGCGCGCTTCCTTGACAACTTGAGTTGCATCTCTCTCTTTGTGTGTGTGCAACAGGGAGTCTGGGTTATATTAATTGCTGGAGTCAGTGAACTTCTCTTCATTCTGCACTCTGTCTGACTGTTTTGAATCTTTTGAATTCATAGTTTGAATGATAGTTGGGGTTAATTTAAGATTTCTGGTACACTATTTTGCACTATACATTTCACGAGTTTCCTCCAAAAACAGAACACTGATGTTAGTATCCTTTTTCTGTATCCTACACTTCATTTATCCTAGAGGTGGAAAATATTTCTTTCTTTTACATAGTTGTAGTAAAAACATGTACAATGGTACTTATACTTCCGCCTTGGAATAAGTCCAACTTGATTTATGTCTGTTTGGACTCGAACTGGTCGCTCTACGATTATTTTATGCATACGACGGTTAAACAGACCGGGACCTACAGTTTAAAGTGGATTCCGAACCTTGACCAAATACCGATTAGAGCCTGAAGCCTCTGGTACCAAAGGCCCGAGAGTTAACCAATTGGCCATCAGGCCATAAGTTCAAACTAGCCATTTGTCAAGGTTTGGCAATGTCACATTTCCGAAGCATCCGAGGAGAAGGCAGAAACAAAGTTCTGTGGGGCAGAGTTTTAGTAAACGTCCAAGTTGGTGAACCTTCAGTTGTTTCAAGTAGGAAAAGAGAGACAGAAAAGGTAAATTTTCACTTATATAAGTGAAATTATATATATAAATTTTCTTCTAATGCAACTGGCAAATAGACCGTGGTCTTCGCCATAAGGGCTGCACCTATGTTACTCACTTTGCAATACCCAGGGGGCGTGTAACTTGATGGTAAGCCACGGACGCGGAGTAACAATGCCCCCGCAGCGCTCTACGATCCTGTTAGGACCGGGACCTACGGCTTAAAGTGGATTCCGAACCACTACAAACACCCATGGCAAAGCCGGGATTCGAACCCGATACCTATGGTACCGAACGCCAGAGCGCTAGCCACTCGGCCATCAGGCCCCTAATTATATATTTGTAGTTTTCTTATTATATTTGTAATTTATCAAACTGATTTTACATTCATGTATTTTAGTGTTATGCAACATTTAAATTATTTTATACAACCCCTCGATATACAATTTTTCATGTGAAGATACGTTTTTCAAGTGGTGTGGGGGGGTTAATTAATATCCTTTATTTATCATTAGGAATATTCGTTTTTTTTTTATACGTCCTATTTGGTATTTGTCCGAGGGGTTTTTGTCCTTGTTTAGTATAAGTCCAAAAATCTGGAAAGTTTTAACGACGTACATGGGAGGCCACTTATGATATGAAAATGGTCAAATTTTATTAATTTCTAGTTGATAATATTACAATCCTTTTATTTAGGCAGCGAGAATTTATATTTTCGTTTCACTTTTTATTCTAAATTTCTTTTATTTAATAATCACTTATAATGTATTTGATTTTAATTGATTTTAGTTTTTAATTTTTACTGACTACTGGTAATTTAGCTAAAAAGAAAAAATGAGAGAAGTTTAGTTTAGTTTAAACAAGAAATAGGAGAAATAAAATGATCGAAAATGCTCCAATTGCATGAAATGTTGTCTTACATTCAATGAATAATTAATTCGATTATTGAAAATGCTACGAGGAAAAAATTATGACATTAAATTATTAGAAGAAACTAAGAAAAAAGAAGTGGAGGGACTCGATTCGTAAAGTCCCAGCCTGCCCTAGATCCATCCATTAGCGGCTTTCCACTTGGAGACTGGACATGGTTGTCTTCTTTAAACATTTACACAGCATTGGCTAAACATTTACAACAAGCAGAGATGGTATATATGAGAATCTTGCTAAACATTTACACAGTGCAACAAGAACTCAGAGATGGACAAAGGTCATTTGCTCCCATTAGCAGCTTTCCACTTGGAGACTGGACATGGTTGTCTTGCTAAACATTTACACAGCATTGGTATATATAACAATCCTTTGTGCAACAAGAACTCAGAGATGGACAAAGATCATTTAGCTCCATTGGAGACCGTGTGGTTGTCTTGCTAAACATTTACACAGGCTTTCCACTTGGAGACTGGACATGGTTGTCTTGCTAAACATTTACACAGCATTGGTATATATAACAATCCTTTGCGCAACAAGAACTCAGAGATGGACAAAAGATCATTTACTATGTTCTTTCTCCATTATATCCTTTGTGCAACAAGAAAACTTATACAATAGATATTGGTGGGCTGGAGAGTGGATGCAATTAGCATCCAGCGTCAGGGCTTTGATGTAATTATTGTCATTGTTATGAGTTATCGTTTTGTTCTGTTTTGCTGTTTGGTATTCCATCTTTATGCTCCAATTTCATGCATCACAGACGCATAGGAACCAATGATGTAAAATCAAGTGCTTTTGCAATACAAAAAAAAAAAAAATATTGCCATGACAGTCAAAAACTATATGTCTTGCGTTTTGATATATGTCAAAGAACATTTCTCCTATTTTAAATAGATTTTCTCAAGCTTTATATGCCTAACACTATGATCTGAATCAGTGGTTCTTAAAATATGGGTCCCGAATATCAAAGGAAATAACAAAACGGTTTTTGATGGTCATGAAAAAAATTTAAAAAGGATTTCTTTTAACCTATATTTTATTTATCCATTAAAAATTAACCTTTTTTAATTAATATTGTTTATTGCTTATTTTTTTTACAATGTTATAAGTGCTACAATCTCTTTTAATCAGAATTTCAGCTTTTGTGATTATATGTCCAAAGATGATTTACTATATTTATGTAATAAAACATTTCATACAGTATAGTTTCTATAATTTTTTTCAAATTGGTTGAGGGTATCATTAGACATTTTTTTTTTTAAATTTGAAAGATAGTTTCGAATTAAAATCATTTAAGGATTGATGAGGAACAAAATTAGACTTGAATTAAAATAGCACGACAGCTCTTAAATCTTTTCGAATCATCATGGCCCCAAATTATTAATTTGTAAACCTAGCCTACTTTCTCCACAATACATTTTTACAAAATCCTTCGATTCCAACAATTAACAACTGAACTAAATGAGGAGCAAAATTAGACTTCAATTAAAATGTTACGCTCATGCACCCTATTGAATCTTTTCAAATCACGATGCTCATGGATTTTTCAATTACTATACTTAACCTTCTATTCTAACACGGGCAGCAGATAGCAACTGATCTAAATGAGGAGCAACATTAGACTTTAATTAAAATGGAGCATCCACACGCGGCTTCTTCAATCACAATTTTCACGAGTCCATTTCTAAATCATTCTTTCCCAAAACCCTTCTGTTCTGCTAGCAAAACAGCAGCGATAGCAATAAAAGAACAGCAGCAAGCGCCCGGCCATTCCAACATGAGTTTCTGTTTGCATAATTTCCTTTTGGTCCCTTTGCGACACGAGGGCTGCACATGATGGACGCTCATAAAACTACACACGGAGGAATAAAGAGTTTAGCAACTCTCCTCTGTGAACCGCACTTCGAGGAAACATATATCTCCGCGTAATGCGTCGTTAACGGCATTCTATGTAAAAATGGCAAAGAAGAATGGCGACTGCTTCAAGATGGCCGCCCGCCCGGAGAACAATGGCCAGACGAGAGCTCTCGCCTAATCGGGAGGCGATCGTAACTCAGGCCCGGATAAACGGTGCGCGATGGCTCTGAGGTCGTAAACAGATATTCAGCATGAGCTGCAACCCAAGTTCAGGCGTACCCTGTCGGCGGTTAAGCACCTGGAATGGGCATTGTTCGAGCCGCACTCGAATAAATATTCACTTCTGTTCTTTTTAGTGGATGAGTCGTGTGTTTTTTTCCATCGTTTCCTTTCTTCTCTGCAGGATTGCTCCTCTGGGCACCCGCAATGGGAAATGGGTTACATTTAATTCAGGTGAGGAAATGGAAAATAGTTTCAGTCGGTTTGAGTGATGTGTTCCTTGGAACTACTTTTATCTTCATTGGTGTTTAATATAAAGTTATGCAATAAATAAATATAATATAAGAAAGATTTTTTTTTAAATATGTTCATGCATTCGCAATCAAATAATCTGTTTTTTTATTCATTAATAATAACTAAGGCTAATCTATACAATTGAATACCTCTATCTTAATATATACATTTTAACTTATAATGCTGCTTAGTGTAATAATTTGGTTTGTCGCTCTACGGCCAGCTTGTGCACACGAGGGCTAAACAGACTGGGAACCTACAGTTTAAAACGGATTGTGCTAATAATCATCCATGCCACCGCCAGAATTCGAATCTGGAGCCTGTGTTACCAATGGCCAGAGTGTTAGCCATTTTGCCACCAGGCTGAACTTACTGTAACGGAAGCTTCCAAACAATCATAACTTATGGAGTTGGCGTGCATAAATACTTCCGTCCACATTAAGTCAAATCCCCTTCCATCCGTGCATAAAAATCAAATCCCCTGGTGATATCCGCTGAGGGCGCTGTTTTCAGAAAGGAGGAGACACGATGGCAATTGTGTCATACTGATGGGAGTTTTCGCCTTGAAATGTTAGTTAGCTATCCCTAAAAATTCCCATGAAAGGCACTTGGTGCACATAAATGTAACATAAAGAACTTTTTCTAATACAGAGGCAATTATCTTTATGCCACAAACAAGGGCTGCACCGCTGTTACTCATTTAGCACTACCCAGGAGGCACGTGTAGCTTGGAGGATAGGCTACGGACGCCAGTCACACTATCCCCACAACGCCCTGCGATCCTATGAGATGGGGATCTATGGTTTAAAATGGATTCTGAATCAACTACAAACATCGATGACATCGCCGGAACCTGTGGTACCGAGAACGAGAGAGCTAGTCACTGGGCCATCAGGCCCTAACATAAGGTACATCGTTAGTGCCAGAAGAAGGAATTTGGAAATAAAGAGATAAAATTAAAAAAAAACAAACTGAATCAAATGTTCTCGTGATACACTTAGAGTGGGTGTGATAGATCTGTAGGCTTTAAAGTCAGGTTTGAGAAAGAAGTGAAAATGGGTGCATCTATAACATATATAGGTGTTCTTCAATGTTAGTATTCGGTTCACATTGCAGTGATACCACCCCGGGTGTATTGCGTTGTGATAAACTTTTTTTCTACATGCTTTCTTTACACACATTTTCATAATCGATATCGATTTCTTATCACAATCCAAGAGCAGATTTCTCACGAGTCAAAATTTTGTGAGCTCCAGGTGGAATCGAATCACAGGTGGGATCCTATCACGAGATCAGTCCTCTGTGATCTTTTTTAACATCCATTTTTACAATTGCACAGGTTATTTTTTTAATTTTCTAGATCCGTTTTCAACAGATAGAAATATGAAAACAATTTAGCTTGAATTTAGTAACACAAATTCTATATACTAACCACAAAGTGTAGATTTCCATTGGATACTTAAATCTCACCAATACAACACCATCCAGTAAGAAATGGTGGAGTGGGTATAAGTGGGACTTGCTTACAAATGGCTAGCATTCTATGAATCTAGATTTCAGTAATTCGATTGAAACTCATTTTAAGAATATTCATGGACAAGTATTGTGTCATGTATTTAGAAAACATTAATCTGCATGTCCGGTTTATTAGAAAACACCAATCACAAATTTTGATACTATGCATGTTGAATATTCATATTTTTAGATTTTCCTGTCTGAATCAATATGTAACTAACTGTGTAGTGGTTGTAGTTGTTTAGTAGTAATGGTTGCAATTGTTTAGTTATAGCGATTGCAGCTTAAACGTTACTAGGAGATAGATAGATAAAAAGAAATAAGTTCAATGTGATAATTTATTAAAAGCATATCCACTTTTTTGAATGGTATCGTTAAATAAAATGCCAAACAATAATAGCGCTTGCAAACCTGTTTTTGTTCGGGTGACAGGGACCGCATAAAAAATATCCAGAAACTTCATAAGTAGCTGTAACATATATTGTTTGCAACACATTTAAAAAACTATTCTTTTATGCTGTCAATAGGGACCGTATAAAAATTGCCACAACAAAATATGTAAATCCAAACCTCACGATGTACTAGCTAAAAATTGGTTTTTCAAACAAGGAAAAATTGAAGGGACACATTGAAACCTTTTTAAATGTTTTATTAGCTGGTACAAATTCCGAAATGCGCATTTCAACCTACTCATCGTAGTAAAAATCACTTTCGTCACCTGTAGATGATATCTCATGTCTAATTAAATTCCGGGTAATGGGAAGACATAATGTCAGGAGGATGGATTCTTTTTAGAATACATGTTATTATTATTATTATTTATTTTGTTATTTTGACAAACATCTTTTGTTTTCTTTTTAAATTAAAAATAATTACAATAATATTAATCAAATGTAATTATTGTTAATTATAATAAATAATTATATTATAATAATATTAATAACAATAATTAAATAATTATGATAATAATAATAATAATAATTATTGCTAATTAATTAATTAATTAATAATATTAATTAAATAATTAAAAATATGAATCAATAATATTCATTTCATGAAATTTTTGAATATATACCACCTAAAAAAAAATCGCACAAAAACTACACACAAAAAAAAAAGGATGACATAAAAACAGGTAGGAATGTATTTAGTCACTATTACAAATATTTGACTTAGTCAAAATATCCGACTTAGTACTTTTTATTTTCAAGTCATTAAATATCTTCAGAGTTGAAATTGTTTCATTTAAAAAAAAAAAAAAAATAATAATCACGTATAGTAAAAGCGATTTTTTTTCCAAACAGGAAGTAGACAAAATGATTTCATCTCTTGATTGTTTTATGGAAATTCTTTAAAGATGCCCAAATTGAATGCAAAGATTAAATGATCCGAATTCCAAAGTAAAATAGACAAAACAAGAATCGTTTTAGAAGATCTTCGGTATTTGATCAGATAATAAGTTTACTTAACGAAAAACGGAACGAGCGAATCCTTAATCCTGTGAGAAGCTTGTTAAATCGAACAGGATTAAATGCAACTGGAACGTGAGAAGCCAACAGGAATGAATTCGAGTTGTTGTTTTTTCATTATAATCTGCAGATAAAAATTTGCTTTATATGTTATTAAATAAGGATTTTTTATTCTTATTGAGATGGTAAATGAAAAAAAACTTATATTTAAAAATAAAATGTCAAAAAATGTTCAATGTGCCTTAACAAAGTGTGTACTGTCCGATTATTTTTTTCTATTCTAACAGTCAAAGAATCTGAAGTGCAATTCAGTTTATTGGGCGATTCTTTCGCTCGTGTAGTTTATTTGTTACATGGCTTTAATGCAAGCAGGATTTAGTTTTCTCTCTAAATCCCAGACATTAGTATTTGGAAGGTGGGTGGTTTCCATTCGCTGCTAAATATACATAGTTCCCAAATTCAAAACCAAAAAAAAAAAAAAAAAAAAAAAAAAAATAATAATAATAATAATAAATAAAAAAAAAAGTCTCATTATCTAGCATGAGCAATTAATTAAATACACTTAAACCTGTTTTGTGTAGGATGATAGAAACCGCTTATAAGAAATTGCATAAGAAAATATCTTGAAACTTCATAAGTGGATATAAAATATAGTGTTTGCAATACAGTTAAAAAAAATATTTCATGCAGTAAATAGGGGACCGCCTCATAATAGGGGATATGTAAATCTAAACCTCACGATGTAGTACTACTTCGCGTCTAATAACATTCGCGATATTGGGATGCTATAATATAGGTGGGCAATCTGTTAGACTGTTTTTAATTTGAATGTTTTTATAGCCATTCGTTGTTTTCTTTTGAATTACATTTTTGAATTAATTTTATTCATAATATGCATTCGAGGGAATTTTTTTAGTAGCAAGAAAAAAAAAAAGACGAAAAAAAAAAAAAAAAAAAAACCCCACATAAAATCAGGTTTGACTGTAACTGAAAGCCAAAACAGTGTGGGAAAAACAACTGTTATGATTTATTAACAGCAGTAAATAATAATCTCGGGTCTGATAGACGAGTGACTAGCGCTCGATGACCCAGGCTTCCGACTCCCGGTGGTGCCATGGATGTTTGGAATCTACTTTAAACTGTAGGTCCCAGGTCTAATAGGACTACTACTACTACTACTACACCACACCACATCACTGTGCCAAGAGCTGAGTTGCCCCTATACAGTTTGGGAATGATGTGGGTGAAATGAATGGACGCACGATGGAGGCGGAAAAGTTTTGCATAATTCCCTTTTTGAGGTACAGAAGCTGAACAATGGGGAAAATTCATACAAGAACAGAACTAAATAACAAAAATTAAAAAAAAAAAAAAAAATTTTGAAGAAGGATGAAATATGAAATGCGAAAATATAAAAAACGTTAGGTAAGATATTACAAGAAAAAAAAAAAAAAAAAAGGGGGTCTAATAGGACTACAGAGTGTTGGGGCGTAGGGCTAACAACTTTACCCGTAAAAAGAAAACGTCTCATGTTTCGTAATCTGCCAGTAGATGAATGGTCTTGGCCTACGATGGGGCTGTTAAGCCACTGAAGAAGATATATCTACAAGGGTGCCTAGAACTGCATCGCTAGAGGAGCTTTTTATTTGCATCCAGTCAACTAGCGGAAATGACACGGTATGCAATACCCTTAAGGTGAGTTATTCTTAATAATTAATTATGCATTTAATAATAATTCTTAATAATTAATTATCTAGTTTATTATAATTAATAAAACTAGCCTCAGGGTGTTTATAATTATTTTTAGAGGAGGGTTATAAGTTTTTATCTTGGGTTTTAGCAATTTCTTTCAGGTTTTAAGGATTTTCTGGAATAACAAGTTTCGCAACCTATTATTGTATATTCGGCATACATTTTTGTATTATTCTTTGGTCTGCCACTGCTGTTCTCGCCGTACAACCTTTTGATGTTCGTGTTTGTTAAATAATGTTCAGTTTCGTTGCTGACACTCGTGTGCACTTCGTTTCTTGAGCAGTTTCTGCCTTTTTTTTTCTCTTTTTATATTTGAGAGGTCTGAACGTAAGGCATCTCCTGGTTTTGTAGTGCGAATGACATGATAATTGTGTTGTACAATATTGCGTGTAGTGAATACTGTTGTCCCTTGTGCAAAATGGTTCGTGTCTCTGGTGCATTTCTTTTTCAGTTCTCATTTGGTTTCAGTATTAAGTAGTGCTTTTGCGTTGATGTGTTGTGCTATTTCTATATATATATATATATATATATATAATGTGTGTGTGTTTTTATAGTTGTGTGCATCCCGGATCCAGAGAATAATATAAGCAATTGATTCTTAAAGTTTTTATTTCTGCAATGCCCTAAATTTCAGCCTCCATATACTTAATAACTGCAATGCTCTAATAGATGACTGCCTCCTGTCTCGAAATCTGTAAGTCGTCAGACTGCCATCACTCACCATGGAGCTATTATGCCAATGGCGAAGAAGAAATAATAACCGCATCTGATATTTATATGTCATGATTAAAATATCTTTAATATTTGGTGGCAAGTGATAAATATATTTTATTTAATTTTAATTAATGTGCTTTGAAAAGTTTTAAACACTAAAGGTGACTTACAAAATAAAATCATACATTCTTTTATTCATTTAAATAATGAATTACATAATTCTTTTGACATAATAACTACCATAAATAAGAAAACATTAAGTAAAAATTATTCGGAAGTAACGCCTATCATCCATTTCCAAAGATTTTACTATAATCACTAGATGGCGCCAGGTACATCTCATTAATAAAATCTACGAGCCAGCGTGGAAGTCTATTTTGCTTCCTCAACATTCATTGAATAAATTAAAAAGAAAACTGAATCAATCCATGATAAAAGATCGTTACATTTCTTATTGTTATGCTATATTTGAAATGAAATCGCACTTGTAGGAAAAAGCGCCGATAATCTTGGGAAAAAAAGAAACCACTTTTCTTTAATGAGCGTGTCATGAAAGCCGTCTCGGACTTGCCCACCAAAAAGAAAAACAAAGCACAAATTGCACCTTTTTTACGTTGTTTGGAGAAATAAAGTGACACAGAGTTTCGAAAAGGCGTGGGAACGGCGTGACACTCTGCATAGAAGGAAGCAGAGCGCGACGCTTCTCACGACACTTTTCCGACGCTTTCTGGATTTCCTCGGGGGGACTCGGACCTTCTCGCAAGGACCCGCTGTCCACTCTGGGGCGGAAGTAACTGCTGGTGTTTACATTCTCAATTTCAACGGGATAATCTCTGCTTTTCCCCGCACAGAAGTAATCAACTCTGTTATGTGTGTTGATATCAGAATTAGGATAGTTTGGGTTGCATTTCGATTTGACGAAATTCCTTCTTTAGGCACTTGCAAAGAAATGGATCCAACATGGGATAATCTCTGCTTTTTTTTTTCCCCTCACAGAAGTAATTCTGTTATGCGGGCGAATTCATTCATTCATTCATTGATGGCACTTGTGAGATTTTCATCACTAGTGAAGAACAGACAGCACACAATTTCAATGGGATCATCTCTCCCATTTATTAAGTTCAAAGCCTGTTATTTAGGGTGGACAACCACGATTCATACAATTTTAGCTGTTTTTGAACATTATGTGGGTTGACTTTTGTACAAGATTTGTACAAGATTGTTAGATTTTAAGGTTCCACTTACAAAATGCTGTCAAAAAAGAACCACCTCACAATGAGTTCAGATTTGAACTGAAGATACTCGAAGAATGCATCAAAAAAAGTTCCAAAGTAAATGAATAGATAGCGCTGTAAGGGCCTAAAGAAAGTGAGTTCGGCTACCAGCGATATTTTGAATTGAAATGACAACGTATTCGACATGAATTGCACATTAAACCAATTTTAGAGTTGAATGTGCTTGATTGTTTCGGTTTTGACGGAAAAAATGACTTCCAAGTCATACAACAGTTATGGCACTGTGCAGTGGAAAGCCCACTGCACCACGGCAAGGTCATATCAATTGGATGGAAAAATCTGTGGAACTTTTTTTTTTTTTTGATGCCGCACTGTTTCTTCCTTCTCTAAGTGTCTTCCGTTCAAATTTGAACTCATTGCTGTGACGAAGTGGTTCTTTTTTGACAGCATTTTGAAAGTGGGACTTTAATTATGAACACCCTGTATTTCTTTTCTAAATTGTTCCGGCGCATTGTATTCAGCTTCCATTCCTTCTCAACAATTATGCTTTTTAGACTGGATGCTACATTAAGTGCGGAAGTTACATCCGCAATTTTTGCGGAAAAAGAATTTTAATGAAATCTTTTTTTTTTTTTTTTTTAAATCAGTTATTATTTTTAATTATAGACTTGCGTTTCATTTTAGTTTTATATAAATTTGAAAATATCGAAAATATAGGATATTTTTTTCCTGTTTTGTTTTTCAAGAGATTATGTGTCTTAGAATTCATTGCTCTCCTGCTTTTGTTGTTTACATGAGTGATTTGAGGTCCCCTTTAGGGATGCTTAATATTTGAAAAAAAATAAAAACTTGTTTAACAATTTCGATTAAATAATGTTTCTTTTTTTGTACATTTCACAGAGGATTGAAGACTGTAGACTAAAAAAAATTATGATAGTTTTGATTGTATAATATGTGATCGTAAAAAAAAAAACATTTTAAGATCTGGAAGTTTTTGTCCTTTCTGTGCAGTTGTAAGTTTAGAACGTTGAGGCAACTTCATTGATTAACATTCTTGACATTTGCACTGTTCGAAACTGATTTACTTCAATGGGAAGATTAAGTTTATTAAGATGCTGAATTGAGTTTCTTAAAAGATTGAAATTGTTTTCACAATTGGGAAAAGAACGATATATATTAGAAGGAATCAAAATATGTTACTAAATTTTTTATGAAAACCATAGAGTATTGATTATTATTATTATTATTATTATTATTAATAATATTAAGAGTGATTTTATTGAATTAAGAGAAATCTATTTTTTTCCTTCAGCACTTCATAAATATGTATTTTTGAAGTGCCGAATTTATACTATTAATAAAATGTTGTTTTTCGCAATAGCCATTTTAATAAAATATCTTTAAACCGTTCGGATTTTTGATTTTTTTTTTTTTAGCGTCCTTTATTTTATTTATTGTGAAATTTATGGCTAGCAAACTTTTAAAATTTTGTACCTGAATTTTATTTATTTCCAAGTTATTTATGAATCACCAGCACTTCCCGAAATAACATGCTCTACATTTTTTAAAAAATAAACATGAAGAAAAGTTTTTTTAATCTAATTTAACACTATGAATCCGATTTTTTAAAACATTGAAATCAAGAGAAAATTTTAAATTTAAGTAAATAAAACAAAAAAAAAAAAAAAAAAAAAGTATAGAATATTTAATACAAAGTAATAAAATAATTGAAGACTTTTTTCATTTTAGGAAATACATTAACATTTTTTAAAATTAAGATTGTTGATTTTTGACTTTTAAAAACCAAAGCACATGCACTGAATAGCTCTTTAACATGTTCGAGTGGCCTGATGGTCAATTGGCTAGAGCTCTGATCTTTGGTACCACAGGCTTCAGATTCGATGTTTGTGAGTGGTTCGGAATCCACGTTAAACTGTAGGTTCCTGTCTAATGAGCCTAAAGTGCGCAAAAAATGACCAAAGAGCGACAAACCAATCCGTCTCAACCAATCTCACAGGCACGTGTCAAGCGAAACGAATCTAAGAAAGCACATAAATAGGTGAAAAGTTAAATAACCGTCAAATGAATTTTCATTTAACTATAACAAATTAGTATTTAATTAAAATATTTTCGAAACGAAGGCTTTTTGCTTTTAAAAGCGAAAAAAAAAAAAAAAAAAAAAAAAAAAAACTGCTGGAGTGAATCCCTGCGTCACTGTAATGGAATCAGCAACAATCAATTGGCGAGGAGGGAAGCCGCCAAACCATCCGTGGCCGAAAAGCGGCTACAAAATGTCGAGTCCGCCAGGCATGGAGAATCCCCATACAAATCATCTGTCGTTTATGCAACACCCTTTCGGTGACAGTGCTCAGTGTCTACAAATCATGGCAGCTCAAGCGATTGAGTGATGCACGCTTGCCTGCCTGCCCGCCCGAATGCACGCGCCGCCATGGCACGCCATATCTTCCTTCCCACTGACACCACTGCTCGGTGGGCATTTAAGGATAGGAAGCTTTAAAAGTGTCATTCATTTGAGCGGTGAACTTCGAAATGGGAATTTCTCGAATAATGTCACCAGAATCGCATTGAATGTCGAACTTAAATTTTCGAAGAATATCATCAGAATAGCACGAAATTTCCGACTTAATGTGAAAATTTCGAAGAATGTTACCCAAATCACATTGAATTTCGAGCTTACTTTAAAATTTACAAAGAATGTTACTAGAATCACAATCAATTTTTCGAAGAATATAACTAAATTTTCATAAAAATTTTGAATCTAATGTAAAATGTTTGAAGAATGCTACCAGAATCACATTGAATTTCGAACTTAATGTGAAATTTTCAAAGAATGGTACCAATCCCATTGAATTTCTAATTTAATGAGAGATTTCCAAAGAATTTTTACTAGAAACTCATTGAATTTCGAACTTAATGCGAAATATCCAAAGAATGCTACCAGAATAGCATTGAATTTTGAACTTAATGGGAAATTTCCAAAGAATGTTACCAGAATCACATTGAATTTCGAGCTTACTGGGAAGTTTGCAAAGAATGTTACCATAATCACATTGAATTCGAACTTAATGCAAAATTTCAAAGAATATCACCAGAATCATATTGAATTGGTACTTAATGGGAAATTTTCGAAGATTGTTACTCGAATTATATTGAATTTCGAACTTAATGGTGAATTTCTCGAAGAATATAACTAAATTTTCATTACATTTTGAATTGAATGTAAAATTGTTGAAGAATAATAGTTGAAAGAATTATTTAATTTCTTCTTCACGAAATTTAAATTGCGCCCTAAATAAAGCATTGGAGAGATTTGATATTTATAACTTTTATAAAACTTTCAGCTTTGTTTTTAACTCTATAACAATACTTTAATTAAAATGTATGAGGCAGTTTTTTTTATGGAAATTAGTTACAAATACTTTTCCTTTTTAAACAATACAATTTTTTTTTAAAATTTCCTTTACTTTTATCTTTTAATTTTCATCATTTTTTGGAGTATCAAAAAGTTTAAAATCATTGCAAACTAGAATAGTTTTCTATCACAAACCAGAAATATAAATATGCGAAATTTTTTTTTCTAAAATCCTTCTTAAGAAGGAATTATTTTCTAAATTCTTTCTTGTTTATTATTTCTTATAAGATTCAATTTAATTTTAAAATTAAAATGATTAATTTGTTTGTATTTATTTATTTCCTTCATAAATAATAACTATCCAATTCTTTGACATCTAGTAAACTTATATTAATTTAAGATAAAAGAAAAATATTTGTGTGTTCTATGCTTTACAAAGATACCTGGATTCTAGAATTCTTCAACCTTTTTTATTTTGTATAATTAGGTTAGATTGGGAAAATTTATTATTTCATCAATTCGTTGACATGATTTCTATCATTTCTTTCAGAAAGAAAAATATCATAATTTCAGCTGCCATTCTTCTAACAAATGTTTAAATGGGAAAAAAATTATTGAATAGTTAATTAACTCTGCTATGATTATTCCAAATGAAATAAACTTTTGGGTACACAATTTCTAAAAAGTCGCAAATAAAAACTATTTTAACTTAATTAATTGAAATATGCTCTCTCTACATGTGTGCACTTCTGCCATAGATTTCAAGGCAGCTTTATGCCAGATTCAGCTGTGATTTATAGTCAATAAAATCAGTAAAGGCCGTTTTAACAGCTTCGTGATCGACAAAGTTTTTATTCTTTAAAAAACGACTCCAATTTTTAAGGAATCAGTAGGTAGTTAGAAGGAGGTAAGTCTGGTGAACAGGGTGTACGAGGCATGACCTCAAATTTCAGTTCATTCCGTCTTTTGTGGAACGTGAGGTCTTCATGCAAAGAAGAATAATGACTTTTAGATTCAACAACACTATTTCTGATGACAACAATGTCTGATGCACACTATTAATGTGTTGACTGCAATACTGTACATTAATTGTTTGACTTATTCCTAGAAAGCTGTAATGAATAACTCTCCTTTGATTTCACTGAACCGTCACCATTGTCTTCTTTGGATGTTCTCCCTGTTCACCAGACTCGTCTTCTACTGACTACCTACTGATTCCTTAAAAATTTGGAGTTTTTTTAAAGAATAAAATCGTCACGATCACCAGTCAATCATGAAGCTGTTAAAACAACCTTTACTGATTTTATTGACTACAAATCACGGATGTTTTTGAATCTGGCACAATACAGCCTTGAAATCTATAGCAAAAGTGCACACATGTGGATTAGTTTGGGTGCGTGTTCATTCTTAGCATCTGCATCTAGCCACTGTGTTCAGTGTTTGCAATCATCATATAGTATACGCTTTCTACAATAAGTAATGATAGGGTTCAAAAAAATTTAAAAAATTTCTTTGCCTAATACTCAAAGATGTGCAAATCTGAAAGCATTGCAATTTCTGCCTGTCTGCAACTCGTGTGTCAAGTTATCTCAACTTTCCAAACTCTGCAGTACGTCTCAAAATTGCTGCTGTACCTACTCCAAGATTAACAACTAATTCTCTAACAGTTATTGTATACTTCAACTTTTGCCTTCAGAACAAAGGAAGTTTTCAGGTCTTCCACGGATTCGTTTTCTAAACTCAATCTGTATTTCTGTATTCTCAATCTGTATTTCTCAAGCCATCGTCTCACTGTGGATGCATCAACTGCTTTTTCTCAAATGCATCGTTAATGTTTCGTGTTTCTTGAGTTGTAGAATGTCAGGGTGACATTCTTCCAAGAAAATGCTTCCTAATTTGTGTGATTCCCTATTTCTATTTGCTTAAGATTTTCTTAAAATTTCATCAACTATAGACGAACAAAATATACCGTTAGACAGGCACAAAATAAACATTAAAAGCATAGATAACACTATTATTTAACTTATATAATTCAAAAAACGTTAACTAATACCAAAAAGTTTATTTCATGTAGGAAAACCCAATAAATAGGGTCGTTTATTGAAATTATGACTCATTATTAATTATATTATTACTATAAAGGAAACAGGACTCAATATAAATGGGTTCTTACAATGTATTGAAAAATCCTGTTTTTATAAGCCTGTTCATTTTAAATCCATTAAATGAACCCACCTGATTTTCATAGTAGGTTATAGTTCATTATTTTGGAAAACAATTCCCTTTTTTGAAAAAGAATTATAAACAATGTATTTCCTCTCATTATTTGAAATGGGAAGAAAAATGATCAATATTTTGGATATAAACAGATAACATTATTACATAACATTTTAATCAATACTGCATGTATTAGAATCTACACATTCAAATCAAATCCTACGATCATTTCTTGGTTACTTAAATAACGAGCTATCTGAAACTTATTCAGGGTACTTGAATAATTTATAATCAGAAATTAAGATTGAAGAAAACTGAGATTATTTAAAAGAATTATTGGTTGATAATTTTTGAAATAACCTAAAAATTAATCTATAACAATGAAATCTTTATTTAATTGAACTCAAGCTGTAAAACTTTTGTTTATTTCAAATGATAAAGACTCATGACTGATACGAATATTTATTTTGCAGGCATAATTGACATGAAGCATTTATTGTAACATCCGTTTAGGTTGTACTTATCAGAACAGAAAAAAGTATGAAAAAAATGGATACTTATTTATAGTTATTTTCTTTCTTTTTTTCTTTATTGAGTGAAGAATATTTAAGAGCACTTTTAGCTAACTAACTTAACTTAACTTAACTTAAACGGTTAATTAATTAGTTAAATGTTAACTAACTTTTTAGAACAGAAGCTAAGAATACTTTTTTTCTTTTTTAGGAAAAAGAAAAAAAAATTCAGCAAATAGGTAGAGCAATAACCGTGTTTGTGTAATTCGTAATTTCTTTTTTTTCATATTTTTGTGGGGAGGAAAAATTCGATGTGAGATGCTCTATTAATTTATTAAAATACTTTATCCCTTCAGTAAAATGCAGAACTTGCTCAATTTATAAGATGCATATTGTAGAAAGGTATTTTTTTAGAATAGTTTCAATAGTACTTTTAATATAGTCTCTACCATTTACATTATCATTCTTATCTTATTCTGATAAAAATTTTTGAATTGGATTAAATTAAGATTATCTTGAATATCTTATCTTGATATAAAAATTGTTTAAATAATTAAATAAGTAGACTTAGTATAAAGCATTTTTGAATAATTGTGGGAGTTTTACTGTAGTGAATACGTTTACAATTATGTTAGATTAAATTTAATTCGTCCACTTCAAATGTACAAAAAAGCCTACTTATGTTAAAACTTGTCCAGTCAAGTATTAAATAGCTTTTGTTTTACAACAGGGAAATATTTTAACAGTGCTTGTATAAATATCTTTTTTTCACGTTAATTTAATTTTTAACCGTATGTAACTCCTTTTCTTTTCGTAAATTTCATACACATGATGATGTGAAAAAGAAGAATCCAAGAAAGAATTTTAAATTAGATTTTTTTTTTCTTTTTACAAAAATTAATGTGCTTTTAAGCATTACTAAACGCAACTGAACTAACTACCGATTTCAATTATTCTAAAGAAATCGTGACCGATTTGGACTTCTGTGTTGCCAAACCACACTTTAATAATAAGGTAAATGGTTCCTCGTCATCATTTTTTGAATTCCAAAAGCAAAATAGCTGTCATTTATGAAAGACCTAATTCTATCACAAGCGAAGCATTGTCTTTTAGTGCAATATGAAAAAAAAAAAAAAAAAATGTAATAAAATCTCTTTTAAAAATCTTTTTACTGTTCCTGTACAAATAGCTGGGTGTTTATCTACACGAAAGACGATAAGTGCGAGGCAACACTGCAGATACTATCACTTTCCTTTAAGCCAGAATGGCTAATAATATGAGAATTCTATCTCTTTTATAAGGTAAATGCTTATGAGAGATGACCAGATTATCTCTTAGAAGGAAGAACGACAGATTAAAGATTAGAAATATGAAGATATTTCTGTTTATAACAAATCTAATTTGTAATTGATTACGAAATCATGTGAAGTAACAATATTACGCTGAGTTATATAATAACAGTATCTCTAGTTTCACATAGTAGTAAACTTCATATGAAAGAATCGTTAGGGTTTGAAAAATGCCCTGCTTACAAAATGAAAGAACAAAAAATGGGACTATATATATATATATAGTCTGTTTATAACTATAAAAATTCTGTTTATATTTGTTTATATCTATATATGTCTATAAAAATGCCCTGTTTACAAAATAAAATAATAATAAAAGATGGGACTATATGTACATTAGTCCCACTTTTTATTATTCTTTAATTTGTAAACAGGGCATTTTTCAATCTCTAACGATGCTTTCATATGGAGTTTATTATATAAAACTAGAGATACTGTTATTATATAACTCCATGTAATAGTGTTACTTATATATATATATATATATATATATATATATATATATATATATATATATATATATATATATATATATATATATATATATATATATAATTACAGCCATTAAGCAATTATTAATGAATCAATTTACACAATAATATTACATGAAGTTTTCGTCTTCACCCTTCAATTATGCACTGTTTTAATATTTAAAATTCGTTGTAGATAGGTTATGTTATATGAGGAGGACATATTTCTTTTAATTCGCAGTATTCATTCTTCTTTTAACAGTATGAAAAAAACTATTTAAGATAAAGCTTGAGCTATATATATATAAAGTTTAGAATAACATAGGTTTAGTTAATGTACTACTTCGGAATTGAGAGTATCCATTATTGACAAATTGTATCAACTGCAATAATTATTATGGAATTATTGATGCAATGTTTAAATTATTGCATTAAAGACATCGACCATGTCTGAATTTGTAATTGTGACATACAATTGGTCATTTCATAAAAAACATTACGTAATATGTCTGTAATAATATTTCTAACATTACATGAATAATTTTTGTATATGGCTATACGTGTAAAAGGGGTAAAAAGCAACAACTGAATATGCTGCAATATTTATATAGCATCATATTTTTATGTGTCAATTTTCTTTTTCTTTATTTTGTTTAAAAATACAACAAATGTTTTTTTCCGTTGAATTCATTTATGAAACCATATCGTACCAAATGTGAAATTAATAAATTAAAACTTAAGATTATTATAAAATAATGACAAAAAATTAAAAAAAAAAATGTAAGAACCCTCATTTGAAAAATTTCAATGATAAATAAACTTAAAAGCTGTAAATTGAAATGTTTCCTCTATCTGCCATAAATATTTTATATTAAAACTTTAATGATTAATATTTGATTAAATAAATTTTATTTTAAGTAAAATAATTTCTTAATTACCATGCCATAAATTTTCATCCAATCCATGTTACAAGTGTTAAATGCCTTTAACTTTATTAAATTATCCTTTAAAAGACTGAAACTAAAATTAAATTTTATAATTTAAATATACAAATTTTATAAGCAATATATGAATGAATAAGTATAAAATTTTATAATTATGTTATATTATTTATTCATATATTGAATTTGAAAGATAATCTAAAATTTTTAGACATTAATTTAATTAATTTTTTTTTTTTTTTTTCATTCCACATTAATAATATCTAAGTTCATTTTTACCACGTGCTATTCTCTTTTAATAGAATGCTTTCAAAATAATTTACTTGCGATGCAAAATCAACGTAGGTTTTATAAAGTTTATTTTTATTAGGATTAAGAAAAAAGAAAAGTGATAAATAATTTCCTGATGATTATAAACATACTTTATTTAGCAGTTTTTTTTTTTCTTGTGTCAATTAAAAGTAAAATACACACTGAACACATATGCATTTCTTAAAATGAGTTTAGTTATGATTAAATTATTAATTGAATGAAAAATTTTGCTGTTTTACATATATGTAGGGTTTTAATGTATAATTCTTAAAATTTTACATATAATTAGTATATTACATTATCTTATTATTTATATTTAGTACATTACATTATCTTATTATTTATATAAGTACGTTACGCAAAAGCTAGTTAACTATCAAAATTTTACAAAGAAATCTAAACTTAAAAATTAATTAACATTTTTGAAATGTGTGATATGCTTAATAACAGATTATGAAACTATCATTTGCGTGCTTTTCATGTTTATAAATCATACACAAGAAATTGATTTTTAAAATTATTTTCATTCAATGGAATAAATAAATAAATAAAATAATAAATAAATTTAAAAAAATATTCAAGTAAAATTTAAAAAATTAATTCTAGCTCTTTTCCATTTTTTCAATTTATTGATATGGTTTATTGATTTATTTCGCAATATAGTTTCGTAATAAAAATAAACCCCTTAAGAAAAATGATTTTCTTAAATTGACAATCCTAAGAGCATTTATATTATTCATTGAAATTTCCTATGAAAATTCATTGAATTTTCATTATTTCTATTTATTCATTGAAATTTCCTATGCAATAATGAAATTAGAAAAATATTATCAATATTTTTTTACGCATCGTTTATATCTTTTCTTAATAGAGCTGACATTCAAATTTGTAATCTACAGAGATTTATTTTTCAAAAGAATTAAGACAATTTTTATTTCTGCTTCTCTTAAATGTAAATATGAAATAAATGCAATTGAGTCATATTATTATAATAAGCATATAGTAATCGATATCAATGCAGATTTACATCTCTAAATATGAAATTTATTGAATTAGACTTTGTTTAATTATGTTTATAGAAATCAAAAAACCATCGCATAGAAACTATCTTGATAAAGAAAAATCATTAATATAATTTTATTTCAAAAATATATTAAAAAGGGTCCATATTTTTTTTTTTTTTGTGGTTTAATACGCGATTAGAGTCATTCATATGACTGTGATAAATTTTTATGGATTTCGAAAATCAAATTTATAAGATTATACATGAAATTTTAACTATAATTAAAACAGAAAATTTTAAGGGTTGAATGAATGTCTACTACATGTAGTAATACATATCTACACATGTCTACTGCATGTAATGTATTACGAAGTTACATTTCTTGTGGAATTGCCAGTTTTTATAGAGAAACATACATAATTTTCATGATCTTTAAACTTAAAAATAAATTCAATGTTAAGATAAACTAAAAAGGCATTATCAGATTTATAAATCCTATTAAAAATGTATTTATCAGAAATACAAACCATATTTTAAAAAAATGATAATCTTAAACATTTCATCCTTTTTAAATAGAAAAACAAATGATCGTTTTTCTCCTTTTTTTTATAAAGGCAACAACGATGCTTCTTTGCAACAATTTCAATGCTATCTTTCGAGAAATGCAAATGATCTCTGTATTATGTTAAAAGAGAAATCCAGAAGATTATTTATTTATGTACTTCTAAAGAGAAACACCAATGGACTTTTTAAGGATAAAAACACAGGTTATGTACACATTTTTTCTCAAAATCAAACCTAAATAAATTTGACTTACCCCCATGATGTCCGACATTCTCGGTGTCCGAATCCAAGGCATGGTGACTTCCTTTGGACGACGTGACTTCATCTCGATCCTCATCCTCCAGATCGTCCTCTCTGAACCTCCCTCTCCCCTCGTCGTCCTCCCCTTCCACCCCCGGAGAAGTCCTCGAGGAGTTCTCTGTTTCATCGACGTCACTCCCACCCTCTCTGGGGTGGTGTCGGGCTTGGGGGGAGGGATGGAGATCGTCCAAACGATACAGCGGATGGAGGGGCTGGTGGGGGTAGAGCACGTGGAGCGGAGGATGCAGGAGGGGTGGTAGGCCCTGAAGGACGGAGCGTGGTTCTCCTCCCTGTTGTTGCTGTCGATGAGGTTCCTGATGAGAAAGGAAGGAGCGGGGTGGACTTCGGTGCTCGTCACATCGATATCGTCTGCTTCTTCTTCGTCGCCGTCCTTTTTCTCGTTCGCAGATCGGTGGGCTGATCTGAGAGTTCGCTGGGTTCTTTGGGTGAGGAGGTGTTTTTGTCGAAAGACATGGTAACGGTCATCTCCGTCAGGTGGTCATGAAACTCTTCCCGGATTCTATGAGAAATGGAAGACAATAATATATTTTCCTCTCGTTTTCATTCACAAACTGCTTATCCAAATGTGTCGTTGTTTATTTTCTTTAGTAGAACTTATTCAAAAGAAAGTTTCATAACTCGTGATTCGTAGGCATCATTTCAAACTTGTATTAGCTCTATTGGGAATTTTGTTGCACATTAATATGTTTCGTAAATTTCATATTTCTTAAAAGTTAATTTTACGTGATACACATGTTCATTGGAAATTATTTTCGCATTCTTCTTTAAACCCTAAAAAAATTTTTAAAAAGTAAAACATTGTTGAATTCTTTGACCAAATCACTTAATTTTTTTTTATCGATATATTTCAGTAAGTTTTCAAAGTAACTGGAGATAGTTTCGTGAAAATTCACTCAACTTTTCTCTCTGTTCAACGTGCTATTGCTTAAAAACAGTACTAAAATTCAAACTGGCCCTTGGAAATTTACAGCAGTGCTTGGAATTCAGATATTTGAAATTAGACATTTATGATTAGAAATTTTGTTAGTTCAGTGTATTGAAGATTCAGTGCTTATAAACTCAAAATCAAGTGGCGTTATTTTTCTTGTACTTTTAACGAATCAATCCATCAACAGTTCAAACTCTCTTTCTCTCACGATTGAATCTCCAATTTCTGTCAGCCAGTCACCAATTAATTAGCAAAGGAATGAGTTCAAAATCAATTTTCTTGAGAACGAATCGCCAATTAGCAAATGAATGAGTTCAAAATCAAAATTCTTGCGAATCAATCACCTGAATGAATGAGTCTTTGATCAGATTTTCACTTTGACCACCGAATCACACTTTTTGAGAAATCACTGTGAAAAACAGAATCCCGAGGAGGAGCAGATAGACGCGCCGAGGACACCAAACACGTCTTTTTTCGTGTGGGGGCGAAACGCGACGATTCCGAAATGGAAAAAGTTGGAAACAGTTCGAACCCTCCCCGTTCCAACCCTCTTCTTGTTTCGTCACGCGTGCGAAGGCCAGTTAGTGGACCCCGCTTCGACCAACCGTAGGCCTGCAATCTGTAATGTGCGGAGGGGTTGACCGTAGCGCAGCGCCCCGCAGCGGCGGATGGCGGCAAAGCATGTTTCCGGAATCGAATCTATTATCGTCCGGTTGTGTTACTTCACTTCAATGTAAAGGGGATGGAGGGAAGAAAATAGAAGCGATTCTTGTAGGAGATGATCGTTTGGCAAGCTTTTTGGTGCGTGCAGTACCTTGTTGATTTCAGTTAATGTCAACAAGAAGCTATTTGGGTCGCATTTATGATATTTGAAAATAACACTATATAAATAAACTGAAAATACCCTGTATTTTTTAACACCAAAAAAATTTACAAAATACATATAATTAAATTTAATTATAATATTACACATAATTTTATCAGTTCTTATAATAATAATAATTACTTTGTTTTTGACATTCAATTAAATAAAAAAAATTTATTCACTAAAAAAGAAAAGATCCTAGATCAGGGGTGGCCAACCCGCGGCCCGCCTTGAATATTTTTCCGGCCCTTGAGATTTTTCTCACTTTTACAAAATATATTTATTTCATAATAACCAAAGTAGTGAAAACCAATGTATTAAAAAAATACAGTATGTGTGCATGTATAGACTCAAAAATGAACTGTCGAAATGATGAGAAAAAAATGAACTCAGATTTTAAAATAATATTCTTGTGCAAACAAATATCGCACTCGTAAAATAAATATTTTTAAATGATCTCAATTTTTTTTTCTTTTATATTTATATATTTTTACATTTCACTCTTAGTGTTCTATATTTCTTTACAATGTGCGTTTGAGAGTCATTGTTATTATATAATCTATGTTTACATGCAAAAATAATAGTCAACACACAAATAATAACTCATTCTGCTTCAATTTTTCACTCCAAAACAAAATGTCTACAGTGGATCTGAATCTAATAGGGGATGCATAATTTTATGGGCGGCCTGCGGAGTTAGGATGCATTTCCAAAGTGGCCAGCAAGATCATTTGGCTTGGCCACCCCTGAATTAGATGATAACCAAAAAGTATTCAATATGAATCATTTAATAAATATTATGGTTCTTACGTATTAACGGTACCTTGGTGACAGACTTGGCGGTTTTAAGTGTCTGCCAATCTTTATTATTTGGAATAAAAATATTTTGAAAGCGTTTTGATTTTAAATGAAGTGTTTCATATATATTTTATTATTTGGAACAAAAATTTTAAGTGCAGATTGGGGCCAAATCTGTAGCTGCTGTTGGCGCGTGTGCTCTTTATTGGCGCTACTGTCGCCAAGGTACCGTTAATACGTAAGTACCAACATGCTCATTTGCATTTTTGTGTGTAATATGTGCGAAAGTCACAAAAGAAATTTTTATCACCTTTATGCTTTAAAATTTTTTTTTTTTTCTTCTGCACACTCATATTTTTATTTTGATATACTGATAAAACACCGATCTTGAAGAAATTTAAAAAATAATAATAATTTTGATGTCTTTTTACAAAAATTACTTAAAAGCTCATAAATATTCAATGTTTATTATCTGTTAAAATAGGCCACTTTTTTTTTTTTTTATTTATTTTAATGTTTTTCATTTCAATTTTCTTTTTTTTTTTTTTTAATTTTTATCAACGTGTATTTTGAATCACTTGTTAGAAAAAAAAAACATTTAGTTAGAAAACCTCATAAAATAAAGGATTTAAATTTAACACACTATTTATAAATTTTTAATTGTAGCGTTTTTTATTTATTTTTTGAAAGAAAATAAAATGCTAAAAATCTTTATTTATTTATTTTTTTTTTTTTTATTTATTTATTTATTTATTTTATTTTTTTTAGTTATTTTATTTTTTAACAAAAGATATTTTGCTATGTAAAATGACTTTATAGAATGAATGAATGAATTATTATAAAGGGATTTATTTTTATAGAAAGAATTTTTAAGCATTTAATGTAAGTATTTTTATTGCTTTTTTTTTTATAGAATGCAGCAAGTTAAAAATAGGAAAAAAATTATTTTAAACATTTATATATATATATATATTCATACAATTTTCGGTACTTACGTATTAACGGTACCTTGGCGACAGTTCCGCCAATAAAGAGCACACGCGCCAACCGCAGTTACAGATTTGACGCCAATCTACACTTAAAATTTTTTTCCAAAAATAAAATATATATGAAACATTTCATTTAAAATCAAAACGTTTTCAAAATATTTTTATTCCAAATAATAAAGATTGGCGACTCTTAAAAACCGCCAAGTCTGTCGCCAAGGTACCGTTAATACGTAAGTACCCAATTTTCTTTTATTTTGATAGTTGATTGGATAGTGCATATATTAATTTTTTTATTAGAAGCAATAAAAAGACGTTAACTACTTTTATAAACGTTAAATACTTTGTGAAAATATTCGCAATATGTTTTCATGAAGAATAATTTAATTTAATAAATAAAGAATTAATAAATTCTTTGTTTTTAATCAGTCATACTCATTTTTCAAATTGTTTATATCAAAAGAATATTCTTTTGAAGCAAACAATTTGAAAAATGAGTATGATTAGGTTTTTTTAATTTTATATTATCTTCATAAAACCAAATTTATGTTATTTTTATAAAATCAATTTTTCAGTACTTTAGATTCATTATTTAGAAATGTTTTTAAAAATTTTTTTTTTTTTTTTTTTTTTTTTTGTGATTATTTTCACTTAAAAATAATACACATCCACACATCGTAAGATCCTTATATAACAAGAGGCCTGGTGGCCAAATGGCTAACGCTCTGGCTTTTAGTATCTCAGTTTCTAGGTTAGAATACCGGAGGTGGCGTGGATGTTTGTGTTAAGCCCTCGTGTGCACAGGATGACCGTAGAGCAACAAACCAAACCTTATATAATAACTAATTATGTGAGGAAAATTGCCTTTAGTACACATGGATTTCAGTTAATCAAAAATTATGTAATTGCAGCATCAAAGCTGAACAAAATTTAAGAATTAAGAAAGTTGATGTAGTTTTTAACAGACTTTAAGACCTCTATCTATAATTTATTATTTAATAATTATTTGGACAATTGTACAGATAATGTGGTTTCATTGTTCCGGAATTTAATGACGTAAAGAAGGACTCGTGAAATGTGTGTTATCGTTAAAATTTGTAATGATGAAATGCAAGTGAGAAAAAAAAAATAAATCTTTGTTTTAATTTTCAATGCCTTGAAAAATTCGAATAAGCATTGGAAAAAGATGAAAAATAACAATGATTATATCATCATAAGCAAACTAACAAATTACTACTATCGCCTTTTTTATTTCTTCCCGTTTGTGTGAAGCGATAATTTTGGAATATAGAGTTGTTATAAAGAATCAAAGCTTCAATTAACTTTTTATAAAGCCCTTTAAAAGGTGTTATCATTTATTGTAATCCTCTAAACCATATCTGAATAGCCGAGAGAACGAAGGAGTCTAGCACATGAATATCCCGAATTGCTTTTCTTTTAAAAATATTTTGTATTGTTTTTAATTTTCTATAAAAAAAGTTTTACCTCACACATATGCATACATTTATTTTAAAATCATGCAACAACTTGATATTTAAAAAGTGTAAATATGGGATCTCCGCTGTAAGAAAATAAACTTTTAATAAAAGTTTAAAAGTTTACTACAAAGTAAAAGTACAAAGTTTGATGCTGTAATTACATAAATTTTGATCCACTGAAATGCATGTCTACTGAAGGCAATTTTCCTTACATAATTAGCTATTATATAAGAACCTTCGGATGTGTAGATGTCTTTCGTTTCTTTCATTTTCCTTTTATTATAACTCATCTATCCTGGTAATACTGCATAGTTACTTTTTAAGAACATTAGAATTATATTTTACAGAAATTTTAAAGATGCATATTTGTATCGTTTTATTTTCAATTTCTCTTCGAAGGCATCGGATATGAATAAGTCGAGAATTTTCAAATTTTCAATTCAATTCAAATTTTTATACTGACTCAGAACTCCTAGGTTTTTACCATGATCACCCCAATTTTTCTTTTTTGTTGAACTCATGTATATATATATAAATGTTTGCATTAGCAAAATATTTTTTACACTTTTAAAGGTGTAGTATTTGCACTAGGGATTGCAATACCGGTATACCGGGATACCAAAACCGGTATTTTGAGCCATTTGTATAATTTTGTAATACCGGTATTCACAAGTTTAAATACTATTTTTTCGGTATTTACAAGAAATTTAGAATTCTTAACTGTGAAAGAATTCTTATCTGTGAATTCTTATCTGAAAACTAGAAATTATTATCTTTTTAAACAAGGTTGTAGTTGTGAAGAAAGTGTGTAATATTTCGATAGATTTTAAATTGGTGAGTTTGTTATTCACATTGTATTTGCATATCATACTTTAGAGTTCAAAATATTTTTCAAATTTATTTTATATATATATTCATAAATAAATTAGAATTAACGGTAACTAAAAATTTTCAACAAACCAAAATACAATACAGAAATCAGCTATATCCAAAACAATACGAGGAATAGATTTATTTGAAGATGAGAGCATATCGCGCATTGCTAACAGTTCCACCCACTAGCGTAGATGCTGAACGAGCGCTTTCGACAGCTGGTAATTTTGCACAAAATTACATTCCAGCTTAATGATAGTACAATTGATGCATTATGTTTTTAAGATCACATTTCAAAATTTGTAATAGTACCACAGACTGAATAGTGATATTTACACTTTTTCTGATTTAAATAAATAAGATGTTCCTTTACTTTTTTGCGATTCTTTATATACTGTCATAGTTTATAAATTACAATTTTTTTTTGTGATATTTACATTTTCTAATAAAACTGGCAAATAAAACAAAAAACACCTGTTTTTTTTTTTTTTTTTTTTCTTTTTCTAAAATTTCTACTACCGGTATTAAGATCTAAAAATACCGAATACCGGTATTGAACTTTTGGTCCGATATTGCAATCCCTAATTTGCACCAACTTAAAAATATCTTTGTGCTCCAGATTTGTTTACAAAAAGCATATATCCTATAAAAACAACAGTACTAAAGGTGCAGGTAGCAAAGTATTTATTAAAGAATTGCCGGATACATGCAAAAGGAAATTGTGTATTTAAATCACAAAGATGCTCTATTTGTGAGGCATTCAATCTTATTTATTCTTAATAACAGAATAGCTTCCGTAAGATCGTCTTTCATTATGTATCCAACATAGTTTTTCAAGAGCCTCAGTGCTCACAAAAGTCTCTCAACTTTTGCTGGGTTAGCTGCTAAAGCAGTCGCAGGCTTGGCTACGGGTTATGTTATTGAAGGATACAACTGAATTGTCTTCTTAACATTCATTATTAGGATACGTGCAAAATGAAAATTATATTTTCTGAAATTGTCGGAAGTAGGATTTTTATGCTGAATCCCGTCGCCTTCAAAAATATTCAACCCCTACACCTTTAAGAACGCTGGATTCTTGACTCCTACTCCCCATCTCTGCATACCACACCAATGCTTATAGAAGAGAAACGCCGTTATCAATCTATTGGCAATGACACAAGATCTGTGAATTTTAATCACAAATAGAGTTTCAAAATTTAGTTTGTTTTCATCAAACATATCAGAACACAAACAACTGAAAGCAAGCAACTTGTAAACAAGCAACTGAAAAACATTTCCTACTGTCCTTTTATAAATGTACTTTTCAAACCTTTTAAGTTGTAGCTTAGTCAATTGTACCTAGATTAGTAATAATAATAAAATGCTATCTGGTACATTAAATGAAACACTCGCGAAAATGTTTTATTCATATTTAAAATTTAAAAACATTTCGTTATTAAATAAAAATAGAAATTCAAATTTCTGAGATTACTTTTATAAAATATTTTTAAAATATTTCCGAAACATAGAAATATTTTCACCCAATTTTGTACAGTCAAGTACAGTGATGCCTTGGTTAACAACAGCCTCTGATAGCGTCGACTAGCTAACAACGAGGGGGAAGGCGGCTATAAGAAGCAAAATATCTTGACTAACCGCACAGGATTCGGTTTGCGACTGAAGCGGCACGGTGGAAAGCGTGAAATTCATTGGGAATGGAGAAATTTCAAGTGAAGGACACACATTGGTAAAGGTTGTTGTGGCAGTTGCTGATGATTTTAACTTGGAAGAAGTAAAAGAGACTATGAAGAATTATTGCAAAATGGACGACCGAGAAGTGGTTGCTGAAGAGTTGAAAGAACTTTTAAAGCTGTATAGTCGAAAAACGAAAGTAAATATTTCAACTGATGATGAGGATGGAAAGAAGGAACAAATGTTACGACAGCGGTAATAAATGTTTTGAGAAAAGTGGAAGTCAGTTCAAAATTTTACTCTGAAATGGAATCCAAATGCAGACTGAAAAGTCTATGCTTCTTTTGAGAAAATTTTTATTTTTTAATGAGCAAACAAACCAAAACATGCTTTTTACAGATCCATTTATCAAAAGACCCCGAAGTGAGCCAAAATAACTGGTGCAGAACAATAATTAAGAATTATTTTCATGAGCAATTCAATTTATTAATGTTAATTTTTTTGTACTAAATGCAATAAATAAATAAATGATATTTACCCTACTTTTATGAGATTCTAAACGAGTTTTATCTGCATTTTTAATGTGCACTAGGGCTTTTTGTGTGGAAGCCGGAACAAGCTAATCGATTTTCAATTAAATATTCTTAGCAATGGTGTCTTGGTTAACGACGGTTTCGTAAACCGTCGTTAATCATGACACCACTGTATATCTATACGTTAAAAAATGATTTTATACTTGTTTTTTTTTTTTCTTAAAATTAGCTCAATTTTGCACTAACATCTCCTTATGACTACGGTTTACTAAACCATCGTTAACCAAGACACCACTGTATATCGATACATTAAAAAAAAGAAGAAAAAAATGGATTTTATGCTTGATTTCTTTTTTTCTTTCAAATTAGCTCCAATTTTGCACTAACATCTCTTTACCGGTAATTTATTTATTTCCAAATAGTTATTATCTCCCTTTAAAACGCCGCACAACTAACACGAGAAGACAAGAGCGCTGAAACAAAGGCCCCGCAAAACGGTGCCGTTCCAATAATCGATCGAATCAAACAGACCATTAAAACAAGTATTTACGAAGCCCATGCACATAAATATTTAATGCAACTTTTGAGGCGAAGTTTTGTAGCAGTTATCGCGTCCTCCGATCGATGCCTCCCTTTGTTTCGAGGCAGAAGCGTGACTCGATGCCGTAACGCGACTCGTCCCGGCCCGTGGAGCGAACATCAGGGGGCGAGCAGCTCCATCAATATTAAATAACCGATTTGATGAATGGGCGAGATATTGCTTCCAATTAGCTGTCCGTGAGCGATTCGATTGTGCCGCGACAGCTTCTTTAATTGACAAGAAAAGAACTTATTGATTTCGGTGACGTGTTTATTGGTGTCCGCGTTCGTTTGTCGAGTTAAACGGGGCGCCCGCAAGATTCATGTAATCGATGTGTTCATGGTAAATGTGGGCTTAAATGCTGTAATGATATTGATTTCAGACTGATAGCAAAATTAGGAGAGGACATTTGCATGGAGTTTGTTACCATGCAAAACCGCTTTTTTCATTATAAACGTTTCTTTCATTATAAAGAACTATTCTCCAAAACATTGAAATAAAACAGTTTTGCATGGGTGTTCTTCCTTTTCAACATATCTTAGAGTTAAAAGGTGTTGTTTTTACAAATCGAAAATCCAATATTGGTTTCAGACTGGTACCAGAATGAGTAATGAACGTTTTCAGGAAATAATAAAAAAATGTTCCCCAAAACAAAATAAAATCGCGCTTTTAATTGATGAATATTGGTGTTGTTCATTTCAACACATGTTTGAATTAAAAGATGTTGTTTTTACAAATCGAAAACAGAGAATTATTTTAAGAAACAACTTTTTTTTTTTCTTAAAAATGTTTTGGATGTATTACAATCACAAGAAAAGTTGATAGCATTTAGATGACGGATATCAATGGTGTTGTTTTTTTTTTTGTTGTTATTGTTGTTTTCTTTTTGAATTAATTTTTATTCATATATGCATTTGATTGTATTTTTGTTTAAATACTACAAAAAAATTAATAAAAAAAAAAAAAAAAAGAAAGAAAATCTCACATAAAAAAAAACCGCAAAAAAAAGGACAGCATAAAAACAGGTTTAAGTGTACTTGAATTTTTCTACCTCTACTATTTTAACTTCTGGAATTTTTAAGAATTAAATGCGATTTCTTTTCTCTTGCCATTATAAATGCAAATTTCAAACATTCAATTTTGAAGAAGATAACTTATTACATTAATTTGTATCACCGCAAAAATAATCTTGTATGTACATACATGCTTTGAAAAAATTCATGCATAATAAGTATGCAGTTAGATTTTCACAACATAGGATGAAGGGGAACTTGCATGTGTGTGTATGGAATAAGAATATATCGGTGGGAACCCAAATGATCTTGCGGGCCACATTGGAAATGTATCCTAACTCCGCGGGCCGCTTATAAAATTATCTATCCCCCTATTAGATTTAGACCTACTACGCACATTTTTGTGGAGTGAAAAATTGAAACAGAATGAACTATTACTTTTGTGTTTACTATTATTCTTACATGTAAGCATAGATAATATAATGATACTAAACGCACATTGTAAAGAAATATAGAACACTACAATGAAATATAAAAAATATATAAATATAAAGGAAATAAAAAAAATGAAATCATTTAAAAATATTTATTTGACGAGTGGGATATTTGTTTCTCCACTCTTTCACTTGGCTTTTGCAAATAGATCTCCATTTGTGTATTTGCACATCGTAATGGGTCTTGCGTCCGCTATGTTTAGTTAATCTGCGAACTCATAACTGTAAACTCATAAAAAAGAAACAGACAATATCTGTCCTATATTCGCACGAATATTATTTTAAAATCAAAGTTCATTTTTCTCATAATGTCGACAGTTCATTTTTGAATATAGGTATGCACACATAATGCATTTTTTAATACATTGGCTTTCACTACTTTGACCCTTATAAAATAAATATATTTTGTAAAAGCGTGATAAATCTCACTTGGGGGGAAAAATATTCAAGGCGGGTCGCGGGTTGGTCACCCCTGATTTAGTTATAAAAACGTGGAAGTAGAGTGTGCAGATATAAATAAATAAATAAATTTAGTGAAAAATTAAAATTTTTATAAAAATTATCTAAAGAATGAATGAATACTGATAGCGGTAGAAATTTTTAAAAATTTAATCCAAAGAATGAGATTCGGAAAAATTATATTGATGTGTCTGACATGCTAACATTTTCTTCCTTCTTTTACAGTATACTCTTGAAAAAAAAAATATATATTTATTTAAATATATTTTTATATTATTATTAATATATATATATATATATATATATATATTTATTAAAAATATATATTTATTTAATATTTATATAGATTACAATTAAATGTCAACTTATTTTTATTTATAATAAGAATAAAAATATTTTTATTACAAAATATCACTCATTTAGATGATAAAAAAAAAAAGCACTTTACTGTTTGCTTTTTTATTTCCGTCTCATCCACTTGGAATTAGTTGATTATAAATTCTTTTTCGTTGGTGATTTCAGCTATAAAAAGAATTTAAATGTTATCTATAACAAAATAAATTGTGATAAATTGAGAATTCGCTGAATATTACACCATTTTATTGTATTTTTTAAACCATTTTCTTCAACTTTAAATTTTAGGTTATTTTACTCCATGTCAAAATTTGTGATCTCCTTGCTTACATCTGACTCAATCTTGATCATCCAAATATTAGGTTTTGATGCTCTTAAAGGACAAATTCTTAGCAAAGGACTGAAAAAAAAAAAAATCTTTTTTTTTTTTTTTTTTTTTGTAATTTTTTTTTATAGAATAGTTTTTGCTGTAGAGAAAGCGGCCTGGTGGCCAAGTGGCTAGCGCTCTGGTCTCTGGTACCACAGGCTTCAGTTTCGAATGCTGGCGGTGGCATGGATGTTTGCGAGTGGTTCGGAATCCACTTTAAACTGTAGGTCCCGGTCTGCATAGCCTAAAGTGTGCTCACGGTAGAGTGACAGAACAAACTAATCTAAATAAAATAAACATTTAATGACATACGCAAGAACTTCTCCTGAACTGTTGTTTTTAAATGGTTGAAGATTTCTTTTATCAAACTATTAACCTCGTTCTTCTCATTTATTCTTAATCCTACAAATTTGTATTTGCGTTCTGAATTGAAATATATTTGATATCGCCGAACACTATTTCTCAACTTTTCCCGCATTGAAAGAGGATTTCGAACAGATACGAGTTGGACACCTCTATTGTAATACTATTTTATCATAATAGTCTACTGTACCAATAATACAGAACATAAATAAATGAAAATAAAAAGAGACATTATACTTTTCATTTAAAACTAACTTTAAGTACGCAATTGTTTTTTTTTTTATAAATCATCAACTTAATTCAAAACCAATTAAATAAGCCTCTATTTCAATTAAACTTTTTTTTCACTCCAGGCATGGAGAGCATCACAGTGACGCATTCTTTATTTTGTGTGTTTATTTTCCAAAGCGAGTTGCTGTGAAGGCACGCACTTTACTGCTTTTAATTAATTTTGGCGGCTGTCAAGCGCTGGCGTTCTCTCGCCTCCATTAATAACACCTCAGAGGTGTCAGAGATGTCGCCAAGACCTGTGTTTAGTTTGGTTCCACTGCCACATCGACGCCGATTCCTTGACAGGCGAAATTTCGCTGTCCCGCCCCGGGTTTCGCCAGAAATACCGCCAAGGGGACCTTCTCCCCCCTCAACCAATTACTTAGAACTTTTCTTTCACACTGACTTATTTCACGAGATTCCATCGACAATGATTATTTTAATAGCACACTGTTTTCAAAAAATGATTTCCATTCTTGAATGGGCTTCATTCAATTTTACACTTTTAAGCAAAAGAAAATCGGTGCAAAGTTGAAGAACATATTTTAGATACCTGAGTTTATTTCATGACATGCTTTGAAAGTGGATCATTTCTGATTTCCGGATACTTTTAACATTAATGTATTATTTTTAGACACTAAAATTATACAAAAAGTGAAAACCTTTTTTTTTAGAGTACAGAAAAATTATATCGTATGAGTCAAACGTATTTATATGCTTTCTTTTTGTGATAAGTTTTATTGAAGGCTTCCTGTTTTTCCAAAATCTTTGTTTTAAAAGAACATAAATGAATACAGTTACTTAAACACACACACATTATGTATAATTCTTATTTAAATAATTACAAAAAAAATAAAATATTTATAACAAAAAATTTAAAAAAATGGAAATATTAAATGAACATTATCATGCTCAAGTAATGCCAAAAATACAAGAATAAATAACAAGTAAATTCAACGAAAAAGCATCCATAAGAAGATTTTCCATTTTATAAAATTATGCCTGATATGTAAATGATAGAAATCAATTGTGAATTTTTAACATTTAGCATTTAATCGATGAAAGAGATGTAGATGGATGCATTGTTGCTACGTTGTTGCGATTTTAAATGTAAAGGACAGTGTTCATTTTTAATACGCTTTTATTAGCTTCACCTGTATGTATGTTTGTATGTTTGTATGTATGTATGTAACTGACTTTTTCCCTGGAGATCTGTTTCTCCTCATGCACACTATTTAAGCTGCAAAAAGAAACATTTACAGGCATCTTTCAGAAAGAAAACAGTTGTTTCGCCTGAATGTTTGTTTGTCTCTTAAACTAAAAAGTAAAAAATAAATTAATAGTTTAAAAAGCTAAAAAAACACGCTTTTAGAGTTTAAAAAACTAAAAATCACGCTTTTAGAGTTAATCAAACTAAAAAGTAAAAAATTAATTAATAGTTTAAAAATTTAAAAAACACGCTTTTAGAGTGAATCAAACTAAAAAGTAAAAAATAATTGTTAACATAAGAATAAAATGACTGACGAGAAAATGAATGTCACTGTTGTAAAAGCGTGGGGTGCTTTGTATGACATTTTTAAACTAACTCTGCATTTCGGAATGAAACTAGTGAAAAATTATAACGATTGATATCGAGCACCCCACTCTTTTAGAACAGTGACATTCATTTTCTCGTCAGTCATTTTATTCTTATGTTAACAATTATTTTTTACTTTTTAATTGTTCACTAAAAGCGTGTTTTTTATTTTTTTTTTAAACTATTAATTTATTATATTATCTATGTCAATTTTATGCATCTGATCGAAATGTGATGAAATATATATATTTTTTTAAATTTTAGAAATCAGTTGTTTTATTAATATACATAGATTTAGGATTTAAGATAGATATTTCTTATTTATTTCAATTTTAAAATAAAAACTGTTGGATGGTGTTAGATTTTTTTATATTCTAACTTAAATAACTTGTGATTTGAAACATCATCTCTTGTCTGGATAGGAATTTAAATGGATGAATATTATATATTATGCCGAGATTTAGAATTCAATTTTTTACAGTAAATTATCGCCATTGAAAAAACAAATGAAGAAAACCTTCACAAGAAAGAGAGTTTTTACATACCGTATTTTTTCTCCTAGCGCGCATGCTCATAGGAAAGATTATTACAGATACATGCGCAATTTCCTGTGAGCATGCGCGCTAGGGAAAAAAATACCGTATTATAAAAATACGGTATGAAAAAAACTCTCTAATAGCAGAAAACATAGATTTTTATATCACAGTATTTTGATTTTACTATCTTATACTTGAACACTGGAAGTGACAAAGTCATTGGATACCTCTTAATATCGTGTCGGCCTCCTTTCGCCCGGCGAAGTGCAGCAACTCGACGTGGCATGGGCTCAACAAGTCGTTGGAAGTCTTCTGCAGGAATATTGAGCCATGCTGTCTCGATAGACGTCCATAATTGTGAAAGCATTGATGGTGCAGGATTTTGGGCACGAACAGACCTCTCGATGATGTCCCATAAATGCTCGATGGGATTCATGTCGGGCGATCTAGGTGGCCAGATCATTCGTTGGAATTGTCCAGAATGTTCTTCAAACCAATCGCGAACAGTTGTGGCCCGGTGACATGGCGCATTGTCATCCATAAAATTCCCATCGTTGGTTGGGTACATAAAGTCCATGAATGGCTGCAAGTGATCTCAAGTAGCTGAACATAAGCATTTCCAGTCAATGTCCGGTCCAGTCGCACCAGAGGACCAAGTCCATGCCATGAAAAAACAGCCCACACCATTGGAGCCACCACCAGCTTGAACAGTGCCTTTGCTGACAGTTTGGGTCCATGGCTTCGTGGGGTCTGCGCCACACTCGAACCCTACCATCAGCTCTTATCAACTGAAATCGTGACTCATCTGACCAGGCCATGGTTTTCCATTCATCTAGGGACCAACCGATATGCTCACTTGCCCACGAGAGTCGCTGCAAACGATGTCGTTCTGTCAGTAAAGGCACTCGAGTCGGTCTTCTGCTGGAATAGCCCAAGAAAGCCAAATTTCTCATCACAGTTTTAACAGACAAGTCCCTTGTACGTCCCACATTGATTTCTGCGGTTATTTGACGCAGTGTTGCTTGTCTGTCAGAATTTACGACTCTTTGCAGACGTCGCCGGTCTCGGTCGTTAAGTGCAGGCGGTCGACCACTGCGCTGTCCATGGTGGGATGTTATGCCTGAAATGTGATACTCTCGGCACACTCTTGACACAGTGGATCTGGGAATGTTGAATTCCTAACGATTTCCGAAATGGCATGACCCATGCGTCTAGCTCCAACTAACATTCCGCGTTCAAAGTCTGTTAATTCCCGTCGTGCGGTCCTCATCACGTCAAAACCTCTTCACATGAATAACTTGAACAGAAATGAAAGCTCTGTGAAAGCACTGAGCATTTATACCTGTTCTACGCGATGCTACTGCCATCTGAAAATTTGCATATTGCTATCCCATGACTTTTGTCACTTCAGTGTATATTATTTTAGAATTCATTATATGTTATATTACAGTAAAATATTCGAATGCAACATAAATTATAAACTATTTACATTACATTAGAATCACAACTAATATTTTTATTAAACATTTCAAAATTGTAAAGGAAAAAAAAAAAAACACACGCATGTTCTTTTAAAACAAGTTTTGAAGAAACAGAAAATTGGGTAATCTAAAGAAGTTCTTAAAAATCGATCTTCAGAATAAGATATTGGTACCCATTGTGTCTTTCAAATTCATGGAATTGTTGAAAAAGAGATATTATAGATTTAAAATGGAAATTTTCACTTTCAAATTCAAACTAATCCCACTGCCGATTTATAATGCATGCTAATTAGAATGAGAAACACGTGGATTTAATTCCGTTGCTGGCGTGTGCGGCAGTAACGAATAGACAGTGGAATGGGAGAAAGACTCTCGTATCCACGATCTAAAACATACCTGGAGTGCCTGGTTGTAGTTTTCCGTGTTTTTCACTGGCACCAAAATGTCGAACGTAATTCTTCTTGTGCGTACTACTTCTAAGGTCATTGTAGAGGAGGACATTGGCACACCTGAGTGGATTTTTAAAACTCAGGTTCACGAAAACGTTTGCCAGCTTTCGAGATCAGACCCTTAAAACAAACTTGCAAACGCTTTTCAAACGATGAAACGTGGAATATACTTGTTTCATCGCACATCCCAATGGACTGGCCCCATGCAGTTTTTACAGCAAATATTCCGACTCTCGACAGCATGTGATTTTCTCAATAAATACTTGCACCGCATGGGTGTAGCTACTAATGATGTCTGTCCTCTGCGATAGTAGTAGGTGTAGTAGGGTGAAGCCATGGACTTTTTACATTTACCGACGTGCGCTGCACTTCATTTTATGACTTTTAAAAGACTTTTGCTAGAGTTCTTATAGCGCACATCGCTGTTTGATGCAGGAAAAAAAAAAAAAAAAAAAAAGCTTTCTAGAAAACAAAAATTTTCTCCTCTTCCGGCTTTTTCAACAACTTTTCGACTGGGGTTTTTTCTTTAAGGCGTTCAAATTACAATAAACATTCGGGCGGATGTCTCAAATGTGGACTCGGCTTACGTAAGAGTCAAAGAAATGGATTCAAAGCACTATTTTTGAAATGAAACATCTTGCATAAAAGGGAGACAGCGAGGTCGACCATTTTGTAACTGAAGTGGGCAGGGCTATTTTTGCTCCTTTTGTGCGCATCTATGTACACCAGTCGTCATTTCCTGTTTACATTGATAAAGCAGGAATCTGGCAGATTCATCAGAATAAGGATCTCTACGACACACTGGGGTCGTCTATTTGCTTTAATTTGCTTCACAATGAATTTAATTCAAAACAATTTAGATTTCAATCTGATTATGGTAAAAATCTAGAATCGCGTACAAACTTGCGCTGAAATCACCAAGTAAACAAACAAAAATCAGTGGCGCAGTTTTTAAGCGAAAGAAAACCAAGTATTACTTATGTTTCCCTGAACTGTATTCTTACTTTGGTCTTCTAATCTATAAAAGTAGTAATAATAATTAATAATAAAAAGAGTAATAACTATTAATAAAAAAAGCATTCTAAGGATCTTTCATCGACTAAGCCGGCTGGAAATATTTCACACCACCTTAATCCTTCATCCATTCGTTTATTTAAACGTGCCATGTTAAATGACTGCAAATGAACGTGAACGACAGCATAGATTCATTTAAAAATGAAATATATGATATATGTCTCTTTAAATGAAACTTATGGATGCATTTCTATAAGTTAAATTTTCTTCTTTTCAATTATTCTCATATACACAACGTAGTTCAATGTCCAGCTGGAGTAATTTTTACACATAAATTTTTTTTATTAATTAACTTTCGCGAAGGCAATTCAAATCTTTGTTTTTAAAAGTACGACAAGCTTCAAATCGTGTTAGTGGCATTCATTTGTTTCTTTTCAAGAGATAATTTTTGCAAACTTCACGAACTTAATACAGGAACAACACTATTTTTCACATGGAGAATGATTGACAAAGCAACTATTATTGTTATTATACTCTTATTAGTAAAATTTCCATCCTCTTGTGCACCATTATTTTTTTTAAAAGCGAAGAAACTATTTGTCAGGAAAAATAATTATTTTCAATAAAAAAAAAAAAAAACCTTGCCAATAATTGTGCAGTAAATTTCTTGTTGAAAATACCATTAAAACGGCTAAAATTGAAATATTATGAAATCAGAAATTGCAGGTCTGGTGATTTTAAAGCCTATTAGCAAACACTTGAATAGCTTTCTTGTGATTCCGTTTTTTTTCCACGTCCTTTCTGAAATATTATTCTCAAAAAAATGACTCTTTATTTATCTGAACGTATACGTAATATTAATGAGGCTGAAACGAATATTAGACAATAACAACACTTCCTCTTACTACGTAATGTATAATGATTTTGTACTTTAACTTTATTTCTCCGAAGTTCAACGGTAATCAGTAATATCCCCGTATACAAAGTACTTAAAAAAAAATAATCCAATAAACTTCCCTTATCCCTTTCGGCCTTCAAAACACGAGGAATTACTTCATTGATAAACAAGTTGCGCCAAAAAAGCGCCCTCTGAGTAAACAACGGACACCCTTTAACTCTCCATTCCGTTTACCTTCTCAACAAAGTGGCATTTTTTTCCCTCCATGAAAAGCGAAGCGGAGAAAATCGAGCAAATTTAAGGTCAATCAAAGAATTAGAACACCTTCTGGAATCGCGAGAGAACATGAGAAACAATTTTCCCACACCCTTTCTCGCAGCCCAGTGAAGGAAGTTCGAAAAACCGCTCAGGCCTCAAAAATCGCCAATGATTGGCGATTTTTTAAGCGGAACCACTTAATTCCACTTGAGAAATATTCCGTCCGATATCAGTTGAGTCCACTTACAGATTTTTGTGCGTTTTCATTCACGTGGGAAAGAATTTATCCCCAATCGAACGATTTATATCATCATTTCGCCTCAGGTCTCGCGGATTATTTTCACTCTTTTCTTTTGGCAACGACACATATCGTCTTTTGTACAACTCGGGCTGCTTTTTTTGTTTTGTTTTCTGTGCTGGAGCTGGAGAAAAGCAGAAAAATTTCTCTGCGCAGAAGAATGCGCGACTCAACAAAGTGTCGAGCATTTACGACAAGACGATTTTCGAGCCATTCAGGGAAAACACCAGTGGTTCGCTAAGTATGAAAACTTGAAATTTAAGAAAACAAGACTTCTGGGTTAAAAGAGAGCTTATATATATATGTATAATCATGTGAATATTAGAAAGAAACAAGTTCCAACAGAATATTTCAAGAAATATATTCTTAGAGAAATTTTTAAGAAAGTTAATAAAATAAGTTAATCTCATAACTAAATCTGAAGGCAAAGAGTGGCACACTATTCAAGACAGCTGGAAAATCTTTAACACGAGACCACGCAAAGAGGCGGTTGCCAACTTTCTATTAAGAACTGGACACGATTGTCTTGCAGAACACCTTAGCAGGATAGGTGTCCTCGCCTTGAACACTTGCCCAATATGTAGAGCTGGAACAATGAATTCAGAACATGTTTTGAAATGTCCAGGTGAAGCGCCAGGGAGAGGTCTTGCAATTGTATTGGGCCTCATGTACTAAAATAAAGTGTCTATCCCCTTTATTGACTCGCACCCCGTTTGACTTTTTGTGGTGTATGAGACCGACATAGTGTCGATTGCTGTCTTGCTTATGATTGCACTGCTTGTTCCTTCTTTGTGTGTGATCCTTATTGTAATGGAGGTTGGCTTCCAATAAAGTCATATGTTACAACAACATATATAAGTAACGCAGAACTGACGAAGAGTGAACTAGAGACATGACCATTTTGTACATAAAAGCCACTAGCGATATCCGCTACGAGCTATTTGTGTAGCGACACCATCACAGCAATCGCAATCTAAAAATCCTGAAGCGCCTCCCCTTCAGACCAAGGAGAAACAAAGCAAGAAATTGTTTAAGATCCGAAACACGCAATAGAATGCGTGTGTTCCTGGCGTTAAAGATTTTTTATTCAAGAAGTGTATTAAAAAAAAAAATCAATTATAGATAAACAGTTTCATTAATATACAAATTATTGTGTTGGTTAAAAAGGGTGGCATCCAATGTTCTATTACAGATCGACAGATGCGTTCCAAAACGGACCAACAGCTAAAAGATAGAGCATTTATTAAAATCACGTAATTAGCAATAATTAGTAAATTGTTAATAATTAGTAAATTACGTAATTAGATCTCTTGAAACCGTATTGTCCGTCCAAATGGAAGACGAGTCACAGACGAATGCGCAAATCGACGTACAAATGCACATTTGGCCGTACGTCACGGGTTCTCTCGGTTGACCGACGTGTCCCTACTTTAAGTCTCATTATGTCCCCTCATTTCGACCCTCCCCCTTTAGATAATTCCATTCCATTCCATTGTTCTTTTCCCAACGGACGCGACGACTTCCTGAATTCGAAAAAAGGAAAAGAAACTCCCCCTCCCCTTCCCTCCTCACCCTTCTCATGCGTAAAAGAATTCGAAAGATTAGAAAACCCTAAAATGCGACCCAGTAGGAATAAGAGAAAATCGTTTGTGTTCACCACCCCCATCTCTCGGCGTATCGTTTGCTCCATCTCTTTCCAGTTCTTCCAGAAGAAGGTAGGGGAAGGGGGTTCTAAATCGTGATGAAACGAACCGATAAAAAAGCACCGAGCAGCCGATTTAATTCGATGTCAAAGTTATTACATTTCGCACTTGTTCTAAAGGGGGATTGTCTTGTGAGCCATTCAGACCACGTGCGTCTTGTGTGCGCGGATTCATTCAACCCACGCTCAGCCATGCGTACCGTTTGACCAACCGGGGCTGGACACCAACCACCCACGCCCTCGCTCGCCGCTGGTCATGCTCGTTTTCGCCCGTCGCAAAAATAGACTGGATTGTGCCAGATAGGAAATAATCACCTAATTTGGAATTGTTTCGGCGGCTGTTGGGAATTGTTTTACACGATGATGTTTGCACTCAGAAGAGCCTTTCTTTTTCCCGCTTCGGGTGTTTTTGTCTCAAATATATAAAGTTAAGGATACTTTATTTCGGAGTTTGTTACTGAAATAGGGCACTTCGATGCTATCCTCAATAAGTAGCGGAAAACATCATTGCAGCTAACGCAGCTTTTACCATTCTTTTTTGTTGTAGCTGTGTTTGTTTTTTTAACACAATGCTATATACTATAAATAAATATGTAATTCATTCTTTGTGAATTCAACACATTGTTTGTTCTCTGCACTATTTCTTTTCGCAAGTGGATTCCTTTCAGGAAAATTTGCGTTTGATTATTTTTAATGTTTAGAGCATTATGGGATTCATTAATTTGCTAGCATGATTTAACTTTTAATACAATGGTACATTACATAGCAATTGCTGTTTCTGACTCAGGCGTATTATAAATAACTAAATAATCCAATTTAAGAAGACGGGAGTAATAATCTAGATCAAATTATGGGCCATTTTATTTCATCTTTTCCCAACTTGATTCATTTCAGAAAACTTTGCACGTAAATAATTTGCATTATGAGGTAAATAAATTTACTAGCTGCGAGTTTAATTTTAATACAATGGTATAGTATTGCAATTTAATTGAAGTTTCTGAGTAATTGCGTAATGTAAAACGATGCAATTCAATTTATTTTTAAAGATGCAATTTAAACTGTTGGTCATTTTACTGCACCTTTTTCCAAGTTCATTTTCAGAGTTCATTTTAATGCATAATATTAATGATATGTGTATAAAAATAAAAACTACTTATTAATTTAATTTTTTACAATCATATCTTTTAAAAATTATTTTTCTGCAGTGATATTTTTTATATTTACATATCTGAAAAAAAAAGAATTGTCAGAATTTAAATTAAGATTTTTTTTTTTTTTTTTTTGGTAATTGAGTAATTTCTAGACGTTTCTTCAATTCCTAAAGTAAGTGTTTTTGCTGAAATGTATTATCATAAATATGTTCAGTTTGTCGGCAAAAGCAAATCCAGTCTTTTATACTCATACATTTATAAAAACACTCAAATTATTTCCTCCCAAAACATTCAGTCAATCATTAAAGTGCCAATTTTACAAGTTTATTGTGTTTAACTGGATAATTACTAAATGCATTAATGACAAGGGCAATTTTTTTTTATTTATTTAAAATAGCATGCTGTTATTATTATATACGAATGGTAATACTGTTATTATATTTAATAATAATTCAAATACTTGTGTGACACCTTTCGTATCACACAAGTATTTGGATTATATTTAGAGATTCTAAAATTTTTAATTGTTAATCTTCTTAAGACAACTGACTTGAGAATGATGAAATACTTGTGTGATACGAAACTATCCTTTCGAAAACCGCATGCATTAAGCATACCTTTAATTTTATTGCTTAACATTAGAATGCAACTATAAATATCAAATAAAGGTTTTTTTTTTGTCTGTATAAACATTTCTATTCATATAATGTCTATACAAATCTTGCAAGTGTTTATTAATGTCTTATTCTGTATAAATGCTTACAAGATTTGTATAATGTCTGATTCTGTATAAACATTTACAAGATTCATATCATGTCTAATGCAGATATTAGGTGGATTTATATACAAAAACATGCATCATTGAATGAGTCCAAAAAACTATAAACTCCTTTGATACTGTTTTTGCGAAGTATGAATATCATCGATTATAATGAAGCATATAGAACGTCCATCCTGATAATGGACGCACAATTGGTAATCATATCCAAATAATTCAAGTCTTACATACGCAACCAATGAAAATTTTATGAATACAACGCATATTAATAAATGCGCTTATGATGTGAATGAGTAATATCTACGAAATACAATAAAACCGTATTTGAATTGAAGCAATTTGACGAAAATTTAAACTAATGTAGGTGAAAACACATTTATCTAAAATATATTTTTAACTTGTTGTAAATAAGCGTAATATTTACGAAAGTGATTTAATGTTATTTAATTGCAAATGTGCATAAGTTATAGAAAACTATAATAATCGTAATCTAGAATATCTTCTTTGAACAAACAAAACAGCAATGTCTGTAAGTGTTTATTCGGAAGAACTTAAGTTTCGGCAAGTTTTAAATAGGGAAGAACTTTAATCTGTTTTTACCATTAGCTTATACATTGCTCTCCGTTATTTGTAAATTATCCGTTACTTGTAGTTGCTTCATTCCATTATTTGTAGTTGAATACAATCATATACATAAGGTACTGAATTCATTGAAATTTGGTTGACCCCGTAGAATGGTTGTTACAATCATATACAAAGGTATCTGAATTCATTGTCATTATTTATTTGTATCCATTTTTTAATACACGTATGACTTTATTATAACATGATATATGCTCGTTTCGTACAATATTAACAATTTTTAGCTTCTATTGGGATGTAACTTATACTTTAAAGCTTTAAATCCTTCCAACAATAATTCGAACCTATAAAGGATGCATGACCTAGCACTAACTGAACACTAAAAATACGCAATAACCCTTCCATTAGTCTATCTCAAAATCTGCAGTAACCCATTCCAAAAACAAACCTACAGGTTCGAATGACTTCAGAGATTTCTACAAGTCGGAGAAGGAATCACATACACATGAAACAAATCAAAAACAAATTTCCCGGTTTTAAACATAAATAAAATGTATTTATTAATATTTACAATTTAGATAGTTAAATTCACCATACAATATATTAAAGCAAGTGTCCTCCATAAAGCATTCATCAGATGTATGTATATAATATATTGCGATAATAAGAAAAAAAAATATGAGTCGACATCACAGAATAATGCTGGTCCATGGTATACTAGCCCACACCCATATTTGTGCATACGTCCCAACTGCTGGCAAAATGGAGCTTTTTCCAAAATAAGCTTCATTAAAAAAAAAAAAAGTCATCCACATGTGCTGAAGATGATATCAACGATAACCTGGGTCCCCAACAGGATTGAAGTTTTACACCAGGTCGATACAGCAGGGGGACAACCTCAAATGGAGTCCTTCCTTGTATGTCCGCATTACCAATGCTGGCAGAAAGTCTCTTGTCCTGGTCATTAATACTTTCAGTTCCTACTGCAGGGTTTCTGCGACTGGGTACCTTTCTTCTTACGGAATTGCCAGGGTTCCATTATTGGACAGCCCACTGTCTTCCTCGCTCTGTTTCTCCTCCTCGAGTTTTGTGGGGCCTGATGGCCAAGTAGCTAGCGCTCTGGCCTTTGGTTCCACAGGCTTCAGGTTCGAATCCTGGCGGTGGCATGGATGTTTGTGAGGGGTTCGGAATCTCCTTTCAATTGTAGGTCCCTGTCTGTTTAGCCCAAAGTGTGCACAAAATGATCATAGAGCGACAAACCAAACCAAACCTCAAGTCTTCTGTCTCCTTGTCGATTCCCCTTAGATGTCTCCAACACCTTTTTTGTGTATCTTCCCAGTTCACACGCCCATTCATTTTTTATTCGCCGGATTTTTGTCTTAAAATCCATTTATCGGCCTAGGCCTTTAGGTAGATGTGATGCGAACACTAAAGAGATCGAAGATTCCGCTAATCTTTTGTCATAAGCCAAAATCAATTTCATCCTTACAAGGAGAAATTTTCCCAAAACCGTGTGTTTATCCTCCTATCCACCTCCAAAGCCATTCTGTTTCCGTTCATAAGAGTCCCCCCCCACCAATAAATAATGCGAGCACAGACAACTTCACAAGTCTTACTGACTTAATAAAATTTCGCTCTTGACCTTTTGCGCACTGAAGTTTCGCAAGATCCCGACAATTAAACCACCACACAAAGATATCACTTTCATTCGCAATTGCAGCAAAAGACCTGTTTCTTCTGGAAACTGGACATTCTTTAAACAGATTTGATTCGTATCCGGTAAGGGCTAATGACCCTCCTATAGACCATTTCCACAGATCCTAAAATATACTACCACAACTCATGAATTATATAAGGTTACCAAAAGTTTTGTAACCTCAGTATAAAAATATTTATAAATACATATTCCCACCTATATCGACACGACATTATTTGTCAGAGATAATACTGATCAACGGAATTAAATAGTCACAATTTTTGAATACACACAGTGAAATGACACACAGTGTCGATGTTTTCTTAAAGTCTGCATCAGCAGATGTTTATTTTCATTTTAAAAAAGTATAGTTGGTAATCATTTTAAATGAGTTTCAGAATGTGATAAAAGATCAACACAAGAAACATGATCTAGCATTGTTTTTTTTTTTTAAAAAGCAGACAGTTTTAAAAATATTAAAAAATTTTTTTAAAAATTTTTAAAAAAAAAATAACTTGGCGAAGATAAGAAATTAGAACCTTCGTTAATGTAGCCGACCAAAATACGATGCTGAAAATATTTTAATAAGCATACATATTTATACTACAGTCTAATATTCCAATTTTGTGTGTATGTGTAGACCATGGTTTTCACAAATCTGTCTTTTTTAAAACTAAATTCCTTAAAACAAATTCAATAGTTTTGTGGCTCTTCATAATATTTTACGAAATTCATGTTTATGCGAATACTTTTTTTTTTTAGTCCATCCAGACAGACAGTGGTCAAAGTATACATATCGTTGGGCCATTTCCGATTGGCTTTAATGAGATAATTAAGTTACATGTCTGTTTTGTCTGTGACATACCCTCGACAAAACAGTACGCACCCTCCAAAAAAGGCAAAGCCAGTAAGCACGAACGGCATGGCGTGACTGACCATTATTTGTACCTATACTCATCAACGCCACCTGTTCCCCTGCACCAGAAAACAATTGAGGGCCATATGGCCCGAACCTCCCCGCTGAATATCGACAAAAGATCGATTTATTAGGCAACGATGCGGCTCACGTGCACTCAGTACAGGAAAGCTGTTGTTATTGGCGATTTATTAGCCAGGCTATTAGGCGGATAATTATCGCTCTCGCCAACCCTCCACTAAAAAGACAAAAGGCAGGGGGGGGGGCAGAGATAAAAAAAAAGCAGCAACAGCAACAGCCAGGTTCAGAGTGTGGAACGCGAGGTTGCTTTGTTGCTCCGCTCGGTTGCGCAGTTTAATTTGAGAGCGGGACGGTGTTGCGCATAAGTGATCTCATCATTGTTAATTATTTTTTGTTGTCATAAAAGGCAGCAGCACAATGGTGTATCGCAATAACATTAAGTACTACTTTGTAATTGACTTCTCTAATGGTTTTTTTCCCTCTATCTCTGTGTGTGTGTGGGCAGCAGAACAGGGCTTGTTCCGTAAGATCAATTACCTGTAATCGAGAATTTTTTTGTTTTTGTTTTTGTTGGAAGGTTGGTTATTAATGCATGATTGAAAAGTGTTCAGATGTTTCTGAGGTTCGCTTTTTACGGTTTCTGGTGTTGTAGTAGAATTGCTAACGATTAATTATGAAAAAAGAATCTATAGGATTTAATTTGTGCGTCTATAGGATTTAAGTTTTAAAACATTTGTTAAAATTTAGACTGAATAGCATTACATAAAAAACAATTGAGTTGAATGCATAACTAATCTAGTTAAAATTAAAAATATATATTTAATTTTAATTGTAAATAGGAATGCCCGCATACGTTTGTGTGCTTGTATCCATGTTGGAGTTGTAAGCTCTTGGAGTCCCAAAGCTAAATATCTCTAAATATAAATAAAGCTCTATAACATTCTGAGAACATTTATGAATGTCTATAAGATGGAACATTTTATAATAATGAAATGTGGGCATTGTTATATTTTTTTAACTGTGGAGTTTTGGATTCCACACTGCAATAACTTAGTTTTTCATTGATTTGATATTCGCAAAAAAAAAAAAAAAAAAAAAAAAAAAAAAATCTATGAATTACCACACATAAATGCTTTTTTGGATACTGTTAAAATTCGAAAAATATATTTTTCCTGGCTTTTAAATAACTTTCACATTTTTTCCCTTGGAGTTATAGCTATAAATAATAGCCTAGAATTGACCAAGAGATATAGATATTTTATTCACTTTCGTCAAACTGACTAAGTCAGTTCCAGTTTGCAAAAAAAAATAAAAATAAAATAAATTACTTTACTGAGACTTTACACAAATTTACTTTATTGAAAAACATTGATTAATGCACTACTGGCCATTAAAATTACCACACCAGGAAGAAATGCAGATAACAAAATCATATTTATTGGATAAATATATTATACTGGAAATAACAAGTGATTAAATTTTCAAGAAATTTGGGAGCATCGATACTGAGAAATCAGTACCCAGAACAACCACCTTTGTCAGTAATAACAGCACTTATACGCCTGGGCATTGAGCCAAACAGAGATTGGATGGCATGTACAGGTACAGATGCCCATGTAGCGTCAACACGATGCCCCAGCTCATCAAACTAGTGACTGGCGTATGGTGACGAGCCAGTCGTTCGGCAACCCTGGACAAGACGTTTTTAATGGCGAGAGATCTGGTGAACGTGCAGGCCAGGGCAACAGCCGAACATTTTCCGTATCAAGGAAGGTCCGTACAATACCGACAACATGAAGGTTGTGCATTATCCTGCTGAAACGTGGGGTTTTTGCAAGGCTCGAATAAAGGGTAGAGCCACTGGTCGTAAACACACCAGAAATGTAAAGTGCACTGTGTAAGGACCATTAGTGTGAACAAGAGGTAACCGAGACGTGTGTCCAATAGCATTCCTTACCATCACACCAGGCGATGAGCCAGTATGCCGATGACGAATGCAAGCTGCCAATGTGCGTTCACCACGATGCCGCCAAACACGAATGCGTCCATCTTGATGCTGTACACAGAACATGGATTCATCTGAAAATGACGTCACGCCATTCGTGCGCCCAGGTTCGTCGTTGATCACATCAGACAGGAGGTCTGTGATGAAGCGTCAATTGTAGCCGCAGCCATGTTCTCTGAGCTGAGAGTCCATGCTGCTGCAAACTGTTCGTGCAGACACTTGATGTCTTACAAACGATTCCAATTCTTGATTCAGGGCTCGTAACGTGGCTGCATGATCCCTTAAGGCCACGCGGGTAACATGTCTGTCTTCTCGACTGCTAGTGATAGGGGGCCATTGAGATCCAGCACGGCGTTCCGTATTACCGTCCTGAAGCCATCGATTCTATATTCTGCTAACAACAGTCAATGGATCTCGACCGACGCGGGTAGCAATACTGCGACACGATAAAACCGCAATCCCGGTACGCTACTGTTCGACCAAATCAGAAACGTACTGGTACCCCATTTCTGCTCCTTACACGAGGCATCACAACAACTTTTCACCAGGCCACAACCTTCAAATGCAATTTGTGCATGAGCGGCTGAACAATGTCCTCATTTAAACACATTGTAGGTGTCGGTACCGGCTCCTGCTTTGTCTGAATACGCTGAAAAGCTAATCATTTGCATATCACAGCACCTTCTTCCTGGCGTTTAAATTTCAAGTCTCTGGCATGTCGCTTTTCTTGCAATTTTAATGGCCAGTAAATTATGAAAAGTGTATTTCCACTTATTTCAGTTATGTAATCATTTGCCTGCTTAAACCTGCTTAAGCATCTAAACTGCTATTCTGAAATCTGCAATATTTTTTTGAAAATATATAAAATAAATACATTGAATCATTTTACTTATAAACTGCTTTATACACTTGTTAAAGCTCAGAATATTATCTATATTATCATATTTATATATATATATATATATATATAGAATATTATATTATGTTATCATGTTTTGTTATTATGCTATGAAAATTACTTTACGTTATTTTATTAAAAAAAAAAAAATTATTTACCGTTAAACGTTACCCTATTTTTACGTAACAATTAACGTTAAATACGTTAAACGTTCAGATTTCAAAACCTTAAAATAACTTATGTAAAAATAACGTTTAATGTAATGTTATTTTTACATTTTTTTTTAAAATTTGATTATACCTTTTAACATTATAATTTGTTGTGGTTATACATTTTTTAGAATATTAATTATTAAATCACGAGCAAAATGTTTTACTATAAAAATTTAATGATTATCAGACAAGAAAACAAATGATGAGAAGATTAGCCATTTGACTGACTCGAAAACAACCAAGAAAGACATTGCAAATCATGTTTATTTGAAAAAAACGTGCACATATCCATTAAACTTTAATGTTATTGAATTATTTGATTACTTTATTATAACTATTTGCATTTATTTTCATGTGATAGAATCAAATTATTTCTCACATTAAAAACGCTTGCACGTTTTTGTAAATAGAAAGCAATCAAATGTGTCTCTGATATCCCCACTGAAAGAAAAAAAAACTTCTATTAAGCTCTGTTGATTTGTAAAAAATGTGCAGCAAAGTAATGGCTGACAATTAATCGTTAAATATTTAAAAGTGACAGGTAAAAGCAAATTTATTTTCCGCAATTATGTAATAATACTTAAATATTTTTATCAATTTAGAATTAAAAGTATTTTTATGAAATAAAAAATGGGCATGCAATTCTAATATTATTAAAATTTTTGTCGATCCATGTGCATTAAAATTTCTACCATTATCATCTCGTGCACACGAGTTAAACTGATCAGGACCTATAGTTAAGCGTGGATTCCGAACCACCAACGAACATCCATGCCACCACCAGGATTCGAATCTGAAGCCTGTGGTACCAAATGCCACAGCGCTAGCTAGCCATTTGGCCACCAGGCTGCAGGATTTCAAGAAAACAACGGGGTGCACATTTTCTACCACGTGCAATCGGGTTTCGTACTCGAAATATTAAAATAAAGCCTAAATGAATAATAAAATTAATTATGTAAAAGGGATCTGTAAGGCGATTTTGAACATAATTGAGAAACTTAAACATGTTAAATGTTTTAATATTATAGTTTTCGAAAAAGCCATTTTAAAAGGATAAGAAATACATATTGAACTTTTATAAAGCCAACGGCGTGTAAATGTGCAATTTCTGGTTTTTTAAACCTATGCGAAATATTTAGAAGACTTATTTCGGTTGCAGTTAATAAGCCGCGAACTTCGTCTGAAGAAGGAGGGTGTAGCAAAGTCGCCTGTTCCCCCTCCCTCCTTCGCGTGCAGCGCAGCACGCATCGGCTTCCAAACAGGCACGCGTCGCCGCAGACGATAATGAATTATTTATCACAGACCATTATTCTATCCTTAATACAGTGGCTTCGAACACCCCTCTGCCTTGTTCACTTTTTTTTTTTTTTTTTGGGATGGCAATTGGATTCGCAGGCGGTATTTGCGTACTGCGGCACGTTCGCATGTCGTGCTCCTCGTCCAATTTGACTGCGGGCCGATTTGTTCTCCAAAGAGCTTTAGCTGTTCGTTATCGCGTTTATTTAAGGTGATTAACGTGATGGCGTTTAACGTCACCCGCAGGGTTAAATTAAGGAGACTCGGAGAGTGTGCTCTCTCTGTTGGCCGTAATTCTCGCCGCTGACTAACCCGATTAAGAAAGGATGATAAGAATGTCGCGTATTGTTAATTTCTATGAAATTGCAGTGGTTGATTTAAGAATAAAGTAAATGTAAGAAATGGGATTTCTTGAATAGAATTAATGTTTGGATTTAATAAAATAAATTTAATCATCACTTCTGATAAGGATTGTGTAAAAAAAAATTCTCACTTCTGACTAAGTTGATAAGAATGTCTGAAAAGTTGATTTCTATGAAAATTGCAGTTGCCAATTCTTAATTTAAGAATAAAGTAAATGTAAAAAATGAGGATTTCTTGAATAGAATTAATGTTTGAATTTAATAAATATCATATTTAAATAAAATTAATGTAAAGTTGTGTAAAATGATTGCAATCCTCAGCTTCACGGCTAACGCTTATTGAAAAAAAGATAGACTGGAAAGGTTGATAGAATGTCATGGTGTTGATCTTCTGCGAAATTACGCGGTAGCCAGTTCTTAATTTAAGAGTAACGTTAACGTAAAATAAAATTTTGAATAAAATTAATGTTTAAATTTAATAAATACAATATTTGAATAAAATTAATACAATTATGTAAAATAAATGCAATCCACTTCTGACTAACGTTATTAAAAACAAGTATATAAAAATTTAAGTCATTTCCTACTTTTGCCACTATATTGCAGAAAGTACTTTAAGAAATATTTTTCATTCATTTTTTAAGTTTATCTGGCGACATCTATTGGTAGATATGTGCAACTTAAATCTAAAAAAACTAAATTTAATTACTGAATTAATATTTGAAAAACTGTAGTAACATCAAAGCGTCTTCCACTACAAGTTTAAAAAATGTATTTGAACTTGAGGGGATGAATAAAAAGTATTTTATGAACGATTGAAAATTTGAACATGATATATATATAGGAGAGTGTGAGCTAATAGAAGGAATTGAAAAAAGATAGGCTGGAAAGGGTTGATAAGAATGTCGCGAATTTGATTTCTATGAAATTGCAGTGGTTGATTTAAGAATAAAGTAAATGTAAAAATGGATTTCTTGAATAGAATTAATGTTTAAATTTAATAAATATCATATTTGGATAAAATTAATGAAATGATTGTGTAAAAATGAATGCAATCCTCACTTCTGGCTAACGCATTAAAAAAGATAGGCTGGAAAGGTTGATAAGAATGTCGTGAATTGGTGATTTTCTGAAAATTGCGGTAGCCAGTTCTTAATTTAAGAGTAACGTTAACGTAAAAATGGGATTTTTGAATAAAATTAATGTTTAAATTTAATAAATACAATATTTGAATAAAATTAATATAATGATTGTGTAAAATAAATGTAATCTCACTTCTGACTCACCCTTTTTAAAAACAAGTAATATATAAAAAAATTCTATTTTATCAATTCCTATTTTTTCCCACTATATTGCAGAAAGTCCTTTTAGAAATAATTTTCATTCATTTTTTTTTTAAGTTTATCTGGCGTCATCTATTGGTAGATATATGCAACTTAAATCTAAAAAAGGAAATTAATTAATTAAACTTGATTACTGAATTAATATTTGAAAAAACTGTATTAACATGCGCGTCTTCCACTACAAGTTAAAAAAATGTATTTGAACGTGAGTGGATGAATAAAAGTATTTTATGAACGATTGAAAATTTGAACAAAATATAAAGTGGATAAAAGTATTGGCAATTGCCTATAAATGATCATATTTTGCTAACAAAGTATGTTTACAAATTTTTATTTTAACATAGCGATTACAGAAGGAGAAAAGACAAACAAATATAAGGAAATTTTCGTTTAAATATATTTTTAGTCAAAATCTACGAAAAATCAAATTTACATGATAAAAAGTATTGGCAAAATTAGCAAAATTGACAAAATTATGAGCGAGAAACAAAATCAGTATATGTTTGGTACTTTGTATGCATACCTTCACCTGCATCTATAACAGCTTGTAATCTATTTCTCATAGAGGAAACTAAGGTCTTTGTTGTACTGTTGGGAATTTTGTGCCACTCTTGCAAAGTTACGTTTGAGGGTCGTCTTTACTTGAAATTTTATGTTTCTCTTGATTTCTAGATCAGCAGGTATCATAAATTTTTCAATTGGATTGATGTCAGGCGATTGAGGTGGGGTTTTAATTGGCGAGAGGAGCATTGTAGAGTAGCCATTCACGGGTGAGATTCGTTTGTATGCTTAGGGTCATTGTCTTGTTGAAAAACGAATGATGTTCCCAAGCCTCGGCACTGATTTTAAGTTATGGCGCAAATGTCAATGTATGTACGTGCTGTCATAATACCATCAATAAAATGCAGGTTGCCAATTCCATTAACTGCCATACAGCCCCAAACCAAGACGCCGCTGCCTCCACCATGTTTTACAGTAGCAGTTAAATGTTGCTTTTTCAATTCAGTATTTGGCCTCCCTATATCGTCCACCTCCACACATATCGTCGTCCATCACTGCCGAAAATGTTAAACTTTTGATTCGTCGGAAAAAACAACTGTGTTCCAAAACTCTTCAGATAAATCAACGTGGGATTTTGCGAAATCTAACCTCTTTCTCCTATTTATTTCCGAGATGAATGGTTTCTTTCTAGCTGCCCTTCCATAATAACTTCTCTCGTGTAAAACATTCCGTTCAGTCTGTACGCTGAAAGTCTTTTGCGAAGTGAAAGCAACATCTCTATCTGGGTGCACTTATTTTAGGGTTTTTCTTAACCTTGTTAATAATGACACGTTCTTCTCTTGTAGAAATATTCGAGGTCGTCCACTTCTAGTCTTATTTTCCGTTGATCCTGTTTCCTTGAACTTTTTACAACACTTCTGACAGTAAATAAACTTATATTGAACTGCACTCCTATAGCACGATAAGTTAAACTTTCATTTCTGAGCCTAATAATCGTATTTTTAACACTAGCGTCCAACTCCTTCGATTTCAGTCATTTTACGCAGTAATCGCAAAATGCATAGACACTTTGAGTAGTTTTGCAGGCTTTATACCGGTAGAGTTTCTTATCAGTCGAAACACATGATTTCAATGTAACAAAATTTGCATAGCAGTTAAAACTTGCCAATACTTTTGACATGCAAATTTTTTTTTTTGAAAAAAAAAATCGTAGAAAATGCAAATTGAAATAAAAATTTTTTACTATTTTATATATCTAAAATATCTTGTATTTAATTACGACAGCTAAAATTGCATAACATTTTATTTATTTGTCAATATGAATAAATTAAGGCAATTGCCAATACTTTTTTTTACTCCACTGTATATAGGGGTGAGCTAATGAAGGAATTGAAAAAATAGGCTGAAAGGTTGATAAGAATGTCGCGAATTGTTGATTTCTATGATATTGCAGTGATTGGTTTCAGAATAAAGTAAATGTAAAAATGGGATTTCTTGAATAAAATTAATGTTTAAATTTAATAAATATAATATTTGAATAAAATTAAGGCAAAAGGATTGTGTAAAATAAATGTAATCCTCACTTCTGACTAACGCTATTAAAAAAAAAAAAGTTGATAAGAATGTCGCGAATTGTTGATTCTCTGTGAAATTGCAGTTGCAAGTTCTTAATTTAAGAATAAGGTAAATGCAAAAGATGGGTTTCTTGAATAAAATTGGGTAAATTTTATAAATATACTCTATGCATATAATGAATGCAATCCCCACTACTGACTAGCTCAATTAAGAAAGAAGATAGGTTGAAAAGATTTTTAAAAAATGTCACGAATAGTTGAATTTATGTGAAATTACAGCAAGATGTTAATTTATAGATATGGTAAATAAAAAAACCAAGTTTCATGAATAAAATTAATGTGTAAATGTAATAAATATATGGTTTGAATACAATTAATATCTAACTTCTGACTAACTTGATTGAGAAGAAAGAAGGTGGGACGATATGGATACCACAAATTGTTAATTTTAATGAAATTCCAGCTGCAAAGTGTTCATATAATGATATGGTAAATAAACGTAAGTGGGAGTTTCTTGGATAAAAATTATTTTGTACATTTGTACAATCTCCGGTTCTCTTCTTCATTTGATCCGTTCAATCTCGCCAAACTGAGGGTGACTGAATATATGCTATGCAACTTCCTTAAAAAAATCTTTTTCTTTTCGATAGAAGAACATGCATGTGTGAACAGATTTTTTTTTTTTTGCAAGGATGAAATACAATGAATGAAAATTCGGGAAAGAATAATAACGGATGTAAATCTAGAAAATTCTATACAAGTAATACCATAATCAGTTTTGATACTCTCATAGTTGTCAAAAGGAGGAATAGGCATAAGACTACACTAACAGTAACAATGTTTTGCATGAGATTCGAACAACTTTTCGAGTTTGGAGATGGCCGAGGGGCACATATATGTGTTGACGAAAGGACAAATGATTTTTCCTATCGAAAATGAATAGCACGACGCATCCTATTATTTTAGATTGTATAAGATTGGTTTGTGAACTATGAGAGTATCAAAACTGATGATGACATGATGATGATGATGCTTGCATAGAATTTTTCTAGCTTTTCCTCCGTTATTCTTTCGAATTTTTATTTATTATATTTTATCCTCGAAGAAGAAAAATCTGTTCAATGCCCAAAAGACAAAATTATTTTCTTGGTGCTTCTAGGCAAAATGGGAAGATAGACCGTGTTTTTTAATTTGACCAAGATGGTCTTGAATATCAATACTGATGATGGTGTTAGGGCCAGTGGAAAGTAAACATTTTTAATGGCAAAAAATATAAACCTTGCAGGTCGCCACAAAGTTCTGATTCTTCACTTTAAATTTGCTGTTTGGTCATCTTCATTTCAATATATACTTATGAGTAGTGAAGAAAATTAAATTTTTGGGTTACAACTGTATGACCATAAATGTATGAACATTCAATTCAAACAGAAAAGTGTGTTGATAGTTTAAGATTTAAATAAAAAAAAATTTGCTTCTAAGCATTTTTTAAATATTGCATACTATTATTTCCTGTAGTCCACAGTGTGCAAGGCGTAATTTTCGTATAATCTACTACAAGATTGGATAGGAAGGTCGAATACCTGTGCTCCTAGTACACATCTTCTCAGAATTCAAATATAATAAAAAACAAAGTATCACAGAATTAGCAGAAAAGAAAATCAAAATTTAAAGCAAATAGTTAATAAAAGGAAAAAAATAATTTTAAAAAAGAAATAATAGATAAATAAATAAAAAGTAAGAGGAGGGGAACTAACTAGGAGGTGACAAATATAAGCAATATAAAAATGCATAAATGCACAATAGAAGCATATAAATATGTAAATACATAGCAGACATATATAAACACACATATAATAGAAAATATAGGTATATAAATACAAAAATAAAAGCTTTAAAAACATACAAAGCAACATTTGAAACTGAAGATCGGAAGTAAAGTCTGATAATGCAGGGTAGAGTTGGATGATTTCAGAAATGTTTTTTCTTCTTTTAACATATAGTTCCGCAGTACTCACTGTCAAGACAGAGGACTTGATGGGAGATTTCCTAGAACTGGAGAGTTATATTGCAGATGGGTCATAGAAGAAATGGGGGGACCAGGGTCATGATTCCATCCTGTTGTGTAATATGGATAATGGTACTTACCTTCGTTGTGGGTGAAGAAGAATTGAGCTTTAATCAACTTACGTTCATGGTTCTTAATATTTAAAAACAACTTTCTTGATAGCTTTGCAGTAGGGATTGTCCATTGATTCTATTTGAAAGTCATGATGTAGCACCTGATTTTCTAATGGGCTAGGGAGCTCCCGTCATTATTCTAAGAATTTTATTTTGGATAACTTGGATTTTGTTTCTGTATATTTTGGCAACAAGTGCCCCAAATGGGTGTTGCATAAGTTAGGACTGGTCTGCGGATTTGTTTCTATAAAGGAGTTTGTCTTATAAAGATAAAGTGAAATATTTTCCTATTAACGGCAAACTAAGATGTACTTTTGTTCCAGTATTTTTGTCTTTACACTGTGGAGATGTTTCTGAATGTTAATTTGCTGTCGAGGATTAGGCCAAGATATTTGACCCATTCTATCAGAGCGTCAAACAGGAAAATATCTTCATACAGAGACCTAGCCTTCAGACCCTTTTCTGAAAATCAGGGCTTTACTTTTGTCTGTATTGACAGAGATTCTCCATAGTGTAAGCCACTCTTCCAGGGAGTCAAGGAAGTTTTGATGAGTTCTTGGCATGAATCTGATGCTAGTAGTTCCCTGAACCAGGGCTGCTGAACCGTCAGCGAAGAGGAAGGCTACTCACATTTTGAACTTGCGGAAAGTCGAACTTAAAGGTGTTATAAAGTGTCGGTCGTATAATCTGCTGCGTATAATGCACAAGGGATCAGCGCCTTGTTGGTTTTTCTTTTAACGTACTGTAAGGCAACCCCAGTTTTGTTTATAGCCATAGCATAGCATAAAATGAACAAAAACCTTTTTTTCAGTTTTAAAGAGTTATAAAAATTATGTAAAAAAAAAAAAAAAAAAAAAAAAAGAGTGTGAAAAATTATTTAATAAGATTGAGAGAACCTAAAGAAGATATGCAACGTAAAGGTATTTACAAGTGAGACATCATGATCAGTGTCCCTGTAACTATTAAAAGTGGCTGTAACACAGTAAAATTTACATTTATATTAAATGTCTTAAATAAATCAAATGCCTTAAATAGGCACCCTTTGTGTAGAATATCTTGTATTCATGAAACTAGCTACTTTGATGGCTATTATAAGTGGGACATGACGATAAACAACTTTGGCTGCAAAGTAATAAAGTTGCATGTACAGTAAATGCCTTTCTCACGCTTTTCATCTTCGTCTCACAAACTCGGGTCTGCAAATCCGGCGGAGAGAAAGAGATATTATTCGAACGGAATAAACTCATCCAGTTGATTTCTTTTACAATGTAAATGCAGGCGCTCTCCTTCCTAAATATGCGCCGTTTGTGCAGGTCTCGTATTAATGAAACTAGTTGCTTCCGATTACTACTCACTTAGGGCCGTCCGGGAGGAAGGGCAGAAATAAAAGGCCGCCTAACACATGCAGGGAAGGGGAGCCCTAATGCATTCCTTTAGCCCCGCCATAGCGTCGCGCCCTTCCTCCCCGAGCGAATGCGATTACGCGCCATGACATCCGATACACACCTTTGCATCTCACGCTCTCCGCCGAGGGGGGGCCAAAAGTGAAGTGGGAAAAGAGACATGAACACTCTTTTGTAAAGAAAGGGTTCTGAAAGGAATTCTGAGCAAAACTAAGGACAATTCAGGAAGAGAGAGCACAAATGGCGTCCCCACGACTTGGCGTTTGAAATTTAAAAACAAAACAAAAACAAAAAAAAAAGGCGAGGGGGGAAGAAGAATAAAGACGATGATGACAATAATAGATAACAAATAATATTAAAAAAAAAAAAAAATTTCTTTAAGTCAATTCCTACTTTTTTTCACTCTATTGAGAAAAAGTCCTTTATAAATTATTTTCCTTCATTTTTTTAAGTTTATCTGTCGTCATCTATTGGTAGATACATGTAACTTAAATCTAAAAAAAAATCTAAAATTAATTCATTAAACTTAATTACTGAATTAATATTTGTAAAAACTGTATTAACATCAGTGTCATCCACTACAAGTTCAAAAAAAAAAAAAAAAAAATGTATTTGAACTCGAGTGGATGAATAAAAGTGTTTTATGAACGATTGAAAATTTAAGCAAGATATATGTATATAGGGAGAGTGTGAGCTAATAGAAGGAATTGAAATAAAAGAGCAAAGAATGCCATTTCATCGTTATTGTCATTGAATGTAATTCTTTGTCAGACTCGTAGTCCACTGGAAACATGCTTAGAATCTGCAACAGTGCCGAGATTCGAATCCATTGGCAGCATTGTTGCAGTCACTGCTTTCAGAAGCGAGGAGATTCGGTGGAGATGGTGACAATGTGTGTAAAAACACCACGCGGCGATAGCCAAGCAGCCTGGTGGGATATTTCTTGTACGAAACGCAAATTGGGAGCAGTGGCCTCGCAAAGTCCTTTCAGAAGGCACTGTCATCTTTTCAATAACCGTCGATGGACTGTTCATGGTACATACGAGGACCACCGATATTCCTTCCTCACCTTTCTAATAAAGTAGCGACTAGAATAGACTACTATAATAGCCATAGAGCTATTATATAACCCTAGAGCTACTATTATAATAATCCTAGAGTACTGTATAACCCTAGAGCTTCTACTATAATAATTCCAAAGCTACTATAATAGCCCTAGGTACAAGGGGTGAAGTAGAGAGAAAAGAAAAATATTATATAGTAATAAATATATCTTCTTCTTCATTGGCGCAACAGCCCCACGGTGAGCTAAGGCCGTCTGTCTATCGGCAGATTTCGGATATGAGATGTTGTCTTTAAAAAATATGTACACTTAAATAAGAAAAATATTTTAATCAATAATTTCTTATCTGTTGAAAAGTACGAAAAAAAACTTGATTTTTGTCTAACCTTGATTTATATATTGCATATACATATAATAATAAAATTAAGCAGTTCCACCTGACACGTCAAAGTTCATTGCAAAAAGGGGTGGTCATCTTGAGTGTATATATAATAAAAAAGCATATATATATAATAAAAAGCACATTTTGAGAACTTCTTTTATGTGGATGGCCTTTATAGAGCAGTAATATAATAGAGCGCGCATTGGTAATACCAGTTTGTGACAAACATACTCCTCATATGATCAGACACCTCACATGACTTCTTCGTATCTTAAGATATGCAGTTATAGGTCGGTGATTTTGGCTTACAATCTTTACTGTTGGCTGCATCTACTCGAAGGGTGAAAAGATTCATTATCCCACAACGATTTTAAAAAAGAAAGGGTCTTTTTTTAGTAATATATTATATTTTTTAAAATAAATATAAATTTAATTTTCTAAATATTTGGCATTTATATACAATATACATTTTTGTGTCACATTTCACCCAAAAAATAATTAAAAAATGAAATATTCATGTATCTGAACTTTTGTATTACTATAATTCATACAAAATGCTGAGAGTTGCAAATAAAATAACATTTCGTCTTTTACTTTTAGTAACCATAAAGTTACAGGGCCTGAGGCCGAGGGGATAGCGCTCTGGCGCTCGGTACCCCAGATTTCGGGTTCGAGTGCCAGAGATGGCATGGATGTTTATAGTGGTTCGGAATCCACTTTAAACCGTAGGTCCCGGTCTAATAGGATAGTAGAGCTTTGTCTTAAGGGGTGTGAGCTTTGTCTTAGATAATAGAGTTTTGTCTTGTTGCTGGGGATAGTGTTACTCCACGTCCGTAGCTTATCTTCAAGCGACACGGGCTCCCTGGATAGTGCTAAGTGAGTCACAGCGATGCGGCCCTTGCTTATGGCATAAAAAAGATAACTTTCTAGGTATTTGACAGCTGTATTAGGAAAAAAAAAAAGTATATGTTATGCAAACAGGAGCAGTTTATACATGATTGTATACAGAATGAGAACAGAAGCATTTTATAAAGAATGTGACAGGATCATTTTATACAAGAAACTATATAGGATGTAAACAGAAGCATTTTATACATGATCACTGATCACCACAATTGACGAAGTATGATCAATGCTTTCAAAGATATGATAGGAAATGGATAACCTTTTTATACAATAACTCAAAAGGCAAAAGTGTCGAAACTAAAAGGTAATTTTCTTACTATTTTAAAATAAGATTCTTGTAAATATGCTTAAAAATCAGGAATGTTTCCAAATACAACGCAGAGAGGTCATTTGCCAGTGGAATAGATAGAAGTAGGAGATTCAACGTTATCCAGAGTACATCATACACCTTCGACAATTCACTCGCATTTTACCACCGCACTTTGGAACGAGCATTCGCAAGCAACTAGGGAGTTCAGAACCTTTTTTTCAAACTACTCGAACCCAGAGGAAGAATTTTCTGTCATGCAGTTTTATCGTGCTTATTATTATTATTATTATCGCATTTTTGCCAGAGACATCATGCTTTTCCCTGGCATTAATAGGATTTGGTAGAAATTAAATGTTTTTCATTTTAATATTAAAAACTTACTTTTTATTTTACTATTGTCTATTTTGTTAAAATCTATAGAAAATTATTTAAAACATACAAATTAAATATAACATCTTTCTTTTTTTCCTATTGGTAGAATATACTATTATTATCTGTTCCTTTTTGAATTGAGATATAAATTATGTATTACTTACAGGTAGATCCTTCATTGACCTTTTTAGATAGCTTTATTGTAGAAGGCGGCCTGATGGCCGAGAGGCTAGTGCTCTGGAGCTCGGTGCCACAGGTTTCGGGTTCGAGTACCGGTGGTGCCATGGATATTTGTAGTGATTCGGAATCCACTTTAAAACCGTAGGTCCCGGTCTTTTTAGCCCTTGTGCGCACAAGATGACCGTAGAGCGACAAATCAAACCAATCTATAGCATACTTTAATTTAAGCGATTCGTTTCTTTGAAAAAAAATGGACCTGCAAATACCTAAGTGCGTTATTTTGCAGACGGTCCCCGCGCTCACTTTTTGCAGCCCCTGGAAATCACACCGGGGCGAAGAAGCAGCTAGATCCGAAGGGATCACGTCTTGAGTAACCAATGTCACGTGACAGCACCACTGTCAGCTCGCGAATCCGTCACTCGGCATCCATCGCCACCCGATCTCCATCCCTCTCCACCCCCTGGCCCCCCCTCACCTGCGTGACGCTGAGTGACGGAGACGTCCCCCCACATCTATTCTTCCACGGAATGCAAAAAAGGGGGGTTGATATTTCAATTGAATATTCATCTCCATAAAATATTTTATTCCTGTTATTCATAATTTGGCTTTTAAAAATTGGGGTCGTCTGTGTTATTTTTTAAATTGTGCCACAATTAAGTGCGGAATTTTCAAAAGAAAAATTGCATATGTATTCTTTTTCCAATGCTACTATGTGCTGACTCTCTCTTTTCTTCAATAAAGTGTTTTTGCATACCGTATTTTTATCGTCCGATATTTTTTTCTCCCTAGCACGCATGCTCATAGGAAACATTATTACAAATATGCATGCGCAATTTTCTAGGGAGAAAAAAAAAAGGAGAAAGGCGCTAAAAAAATATCGAAGGGAGAAAGGCGCTAGGGAGAAAAAAATATCGAACAATAAAAATACGGTATCAAAAAAAATAACTGTTCATTTTTGCATATTGCCCAATATGTTTTAAAGTGGGGCAAAGTCATTTCCAATAAAAGGGGGTCATGGTTTCTGTCAAGACTTTTAGCTGAAATTGTCTCCAAAAATCTCCTCCATCCTGTAAAAAATGGAATTCTTGCCGGAAATGAACTCCATTAAGACTTCATTTCCGTTACGAATTATTATCTTTGGAATGTAAACTTAATATTATCCAGGATTTTGATACCAGAAAGAACATTTGGGAATTGACAGGCAAGTTTGATTTACGTGAATACAAAGTAAGAGCGCCCTGTTCTCCAATTGGCTAGGGTGCTTCCTGTTCGAATCCTGGTGGTGGCATGGATGTTTGTGAGGGTTTGGAATCCCCGTTAAATTGTAGGTCACTGTCAAATAAGCCCTCGTGTGCACAAAATGACCGTAGAGTGACAAACCAAACCAAACCTATCCTGCACGTTAAATGCGCACGTTGGATCGACAGAAAAAGTTCAGAAAAATTCTAGATCGAAAAGTCTTGTTGAAATGCAGGTCGTTAAGTCTTGTTGATTTGTGATTAAAAGCTTGAAACATTTAGAGAAGAGGAGGTGATTTATGAACACAATACAGGGTGAAAGTCTTATCTAAATACAGATAGTTTAGTTTTGTGTTTATACGCTTAAAGCATCTAAAGGGATGGCGGAGATGTATCAACAAAACGGTGGTCGAAAATTTTTTTTTATCACAGAAAAAAAAAAATTAAATGCAAAAAATAGGCACATAATATCTGAAAAAGAAGATTTCAAATACCTTTTTATATCTATACAATAACTCCATATGTGCAAGGTTGTTTAAGAAAACCTATATTCTAATTCTTTTCTTTCTAATGCAGCTGGCAAACACTTAGATAGCTGGGTCTTGGATGCCTTAAGGCAAGCGCTGCACAGACGTACTCACTTTGCATTAACCAGGGGGCGTGTGCGACTTGAAGATAAGCCACGGATGCGGAGTAACAATGCCCCCGCAATGCTCTACGATCCTATTAGACCGGGACCCACTGGTTTAAAGTGGATTCCGAACCACTACAAACATCCATGGCACCGCTGGGACTCTAACCCGAAACCTGTGGTACTGAGCGCCAGAGCGCTAGTCACTCGACCATTCAGGCCCATATTCTAATTCTTGATACAGTGATTCGGGTATTCGAGATACAGTGATTTTAAGTATATTCTCTTCCTTTTGTAGGCGGGACATTTAAGAAGTTCCCAGTTGAGTGGATGTTCGTGGAATGGATCCCTTTCGTTCAATAGAGTGTTCTGAAAATTTGGAAACCATTATTCGCAATTTGTGTCATGTCTATTGCACAAAAATCTGAACACATGGAACACACTATGAAATTGTTCTTTCACTTTTATACACCGCATCAGTCTGTTCTTTTAAGTACTTTTAAATTATCTTTTCAAAACAGATGAAGTCTTTAAATGGAAAGTTCTATGGAAGTTATCGAATAGTATCAAAATTTCCAGGATCTGCTGCAATTCTAACCGAATCATTGAAGAAAGGATCTAGACCATGAAGTTTAGAATGAGTATAGATCTGGGGAACTCTATACATAAGGATTTTCAAGTGCCTATATTTTCTTTTCCCTAAAAAGAATTCACGTTTTAAATGGGGATGAGTTTAAAATAGAGCCCTGAACAAGTAAATGCAAAAATACCGTAACTTTCTGTTTATAATCTGAGAATTATACGTTAAACCTACAAATTCTTGGTGACGGTTAAGTATAGGCTGCTGTGTTATAATATGGACTTTTTTACTGGAGCATCGGTATAAATTAATTCCAAAAAATTTCCATTTATAAAAATTTTTTTATTGGTTGAAAGGAATAATATGGCATTTTGGAAGATATCTTCATTAAATAAAATATAATGATGTTTTTTTACATTTTTTTTTTTATCATTGCTGCAAACATGCTTTCGAATAGTAACTTTTATGAAAGAAAAAAGTTTTAAACAGTTCAAATTACATCCACAACGAAGGTAAATACCATTATCCATATTACACTACAGGATGGAATCGTGACCTCAAGCCTCCCTCATTTCTTTATGACCCATCTGCAATATGACCCTCCAGTTCTAAGAAATCTCCCATCGTCCTCTCCTATGCCTTGGCGGTGAGTACTGCGGAACTATGTTAAAAAGAAAAAAATTTCCATTTCTGAAAACATCCAACTCTACCCTGCATTAACAAACTTTACTTCCGATCTTCAGTTTCAAATGTTGCTCGTAAGTTTTTATTTCCCTAAAGCTTTTATTTTTGGTTTATACATCTATATTTTCTATTTATTTCCATCGTATCTGTGTTCATATATGCCTATTACGTATTTACATGCTACTATTGTGCATTTAAGTATTTTTATATTGCTTCTATTTTGTCACCTCCTATTGAGTTCCCCTCCCTTAACTTTGTTTTTTAACTTCTTTCCCTCCTATTAACTATTTGCTTTAAATTTTTAATTCCTGCTAATTCTGTGATACTTTGTTTTATTATACTCGTATTTGAATTCTGTGCAGGTGTACACTACGTGCACAGGTACTCGACACTCCTATCCAATCTAGAGTTCAAATGACTGCATCATACTAAATTTTTCAACAACTTCTTGATTAACTTTTAGAGATGCACTTTACATTTATAAATTTCTCAAGTGCATTTAAAATATTTGGCTCTTACTTTAGTTTCTTTTTATATGGTTTGTATGAATTTCATTTAAAGTATTAATATTTTAAACGAATGAATTGCTAACAAATGTCGATTTGATTACGATTATTTGATAATTCTAATATACATATTTTCTATAAAGATCGATTTTTAAAGGCGCAATATAACTCGACGAAACAACGTTTTAAAACGCTTGTCTATTTGCATATACAAAATCAAATGCAATTTTTTGGACAATGATGCGGGTATTTATTAGTTTTTAAGGTGAGACATTTAACTTTTAATATCACACTTAAAACTATGTAATGTGGGTGCTTTATTTAAAATGATGCATGACAATCTTTAATTCCTTTTTAAAATACAAAGCCAAAATCAGGGTGTTAATTTGCATGTTATTCAACATAAAAAATGGGTCTACCTTTTACAATGTATTGATTTTCTTTTTAAATAGGACATTTTATTTACAGAAAACTGAATTAATTAAGGACACAAAAGGAGTTGAGATGATAATCATAACTTTAAACATAATATTTATAAAGAAAAAGATTTTGAAGACATATTTTTAAAAACTATAATTTACGGTAATGAAAAGATTTGTTTCCAAGTATTTTACATTGATGATAGCATGCATATGAAGGGCCATATGAACAAGTAAAAAATAAATAGCAATAATATTTTGTGTGTTAAATATTATAGAGAGTCCCATTCACAAAACATGTAGATAATGAATAAGAATAGATATATTTACTGTATTTTTACAATTTAACATATTTCAAAAATTTTAAAAAAAATTTCAAGATACCAACTTTTAAATAAAAATTAGATTTTTATTTAAATAAATAAATATTTTCATTCAATTTCTGTCGTATCAAACCAACAAAAGATTGAAATATATTTCATACTCAACTCTTTTTTTTTTTTAAAGGATAATTTAAATATTTCACACTATCTTAATTTTTTTGTATTATCCGAAAGATTTAGTCAAATTATGTATAATCTAAACCAGAGGTGGCCAACCCGCGGCCCGCCTTGAATATTTTTTCTGGCCCGTGAGATGTATCACACTTTCACAAAATATATTTATTTTATAATGGCCAAAGTAGTCAAAACCAATACATTATGTGTGCATCCATCTATTCAAAAATGAACCGTAGAAATGATGAGAAAAAATTAACTTTGATTTTAAAATAATATTCTTGCGTACATAGTCTTATAATTATGTGTATAGTCGTTTAAAAGACGATTCAGAGATTTAGAGTTAGACAAATACAACAAATTTTTGAAATATATTCATCTCCTTTCATGTTGAAATAGAGTCGGTCCCGGAATATCTCCAAATGGAACTGGTTGACTTATGCAATATTGAATTAAAAAAACATTTTTGAAACATTAGAATCAAAAATAATTTTTTATAGCACTAACATCACAAAGGAGAAATTTTCCAATTGGAGAAATCTGGCACAAAAAATTGTTAGCGCTTTGGGTTCAACTGACACCTACAAATCGTTTTTTTTTTTTTTTTTTTTTTCCTGAAAATGAAATGGATTCAACTCAAAACACGCTCAAACATAAAGGACGCTCACTTGCAACACCCATTACGATGTGCAAATACTCAAATTGAGATCGATTTTCAAAAGCTAAATGAAAGAGTGGTGAAGCACATATCGTACTAGTAAAATAAATATTTTTATTTTTTTATTTTATTTGTATTTATGTATTTAGTGTTCTGTATTTCTTTACAATGTGCTTTTAGTATCCTTATTATTATAGTGTCTACGTTTACATGTTAGAATAATAATAAGCACAACAATAACTCATTATGTTTCCATTTTCACTCCAAATAATGTCTATAGTGGGTCTAAATCATGTGGATGGATGTATAATTTTATGTGCAGGCCGCGAAGTTAAAGATGCATTTCCAAAGTGGCCCTGATTTAAACAAATATGGGACTATTTTTGCTTTATTTTTTAACAACAACAGCCATCACAGAAATTGTTCGGAAATCTTTGTTTACTAGCGATCGATTTATCGGTTATTCTTTCTTTAGATATTTGCTCTTTTGTCTCTTGAAGTCTCATTACAAAAGAAAAAGGCCTTTACACAAACTGGGCAACTCTAGTTGGAACAAAGTCCATGGATTATCAGTTAGTATGCGAGACAGAATCATTATTTATACTTCTTTGTTTGTCTGTCTTCGCAACTAAACTGACCAAAAATCATTGTTGACATTTGTCTGAGACCGTTGAACTCGCAGAAAGCCGTAAAAAAGTTGAAAGCAATGCAAATCAGCGGGAAAAGTAGGCAAGCCGGTGTTTTATGGTCCCTGCTCGTAATGGCCGGACAATGCTTGAAGAAGGCCTCAACCCGTGTAAAGAAGAATGAAAAAAAGTATTCCAGCATCGTGGGAACAGCGAGACAGAATTTTTCGGAAAAATAAAACGAAAATGATAGCTTGTTATGTTAATGTGCGGCCATTTTGGAACTTGGAAATCTATCCACTTACTTGTTGCTATTTCGATTGGTAAATGTTCGACAGACATCGCTGGAATGCTTAATCCTTCGTCTCAGATGAATTGGCTGGTCAGTTCGCTTGTTTACTCCAGTGAGTGGTCAACGGCTTGTTTTCTTTTGGAAACAATGGACAACCGTTTTAATGGAGTCAATGTATGCATTATCTATTGCGGGAAAAGTATTCGATTGGAAAATTGGTTTGGTATTGGCCAGTGCGGAATGCATAAAAATAGGTTAAAGAAGCAATTAAATGAAATGGCATCTGAATTAGAGTAAATTGGATGAAAATATGAATATTGAACTATTATGGGAAAATAAATACGAAGTTTACTGATAGGGTGCCATCTAGGAAGAAACATATGAACTAATTTCTTTTGAATGTATGATCTAAACCGTTAGGTTGGAATTTTTATTTATTTATTTATTTTTAATGGATAGCCTTAGCCTCTAGACTTTTTATTTGCTTTTAATGGATAGTCATTTCCCATCAATGAAATTTCAGAGTGAAATATTCAGAAAAAAAAATAGGATAGTTAATATTGGAAATAATTTTCTTTGCCCATATTTTCAGAGAGAGATGAGAATTTTGTTTCTGTATTCTGAATTTTATTTTCTGTATTAGTTGTGCATTATTTTTATATCTCTGTGTAAAATGGATGAAATTTATTTCCCTGTCACTATTCTTTTTTTTTTCTTTTTTTTTTTTTTTTAAAGAAAACTTTCTAATAGGTACAAGAAAATCAGCAAACTTAAGCCCTTTTGTTTTATAATTCCTGCCAATTTTTTAGTTATAATATTTTTTTTCTAAGCTTGCCATTCAAAAAAATATTTATAATTACGTTGAAACTAGAATAATTTTAATGATTAGCAGGGATACTCTAAAAATAAAAAATTCTTTTGTGTCCAATCCCTGGACACTGAATCTTTTTTTTTCAAGAAATATTCGATTTCAAGTGAAGCAACCCTAATGCCACATAATCCCCATTAAAAGTCAATGGAAAGTAATAGTATAGTTCAAACCCGAAGTCGATCCGCCATTCCATGATATCAATTCAACAAGATCATTACATTACTGGACGGCAAAGTATCCGCGTACCGCTGCCATTTAGAAAGCTTAGCCCGCTCCGAAACGCAATCCAGGCTGTAGTCTAAAAATCTCCTACATTAAGGCATTTTAGTACCGAGTTACAAGCAGCCCAGCTGCCAACAGAGTCGGATTTCTTTTTTCTAATCTTCCCGTTCCTAACCCAGTTCGGGGTTGTTGCCACCCAAGAGAAGGAAACTCTAGTCCACCCCCTCGGAAAGATAATACTCGGTAATTACGTTACAGCGTAACTCCCTTTACAACGCAAGAACTACCTGTTCTTAGTGTTAATCTCTTCACGGCACCTTGTAAGACAAAACTGGCCCGTAAGGGAACACCATTCCGAGCATACCATCCAAGGTTACCTGACCCCCGCTGACCTCCCGACTACGGTTACGGGTAACCGAAACCTGCTGCTTTCTCCGGGCATGCGTGCAGGCGATTAAAGCAAGCGATTTTTTTATTCCTTCCCTTTAAATAATGGCTTGATCGAGCAGAGATCGCTATCTGATTGGATCTTCCGACTTGATTGGATTCGGGATGTTTATTTGATAAACAGATTAGAGACCTGCGTGACTCCAACACGCTATTTTTGTAAATGGTGTTTTAATACAAACAAGTTTTTTTTTCATTCATGCATTTGTGTTCGAATATCGGTCAGGTTTACGCATTAGATTTACTTAGACGTTTAAGCCAGTCCAATTAGTTTGACATGCTTTTTTAAAAGAATCTTGACGCATCATCATCGTTTTATTGCAAGAAAAAAAAAGATACAATTAAAAAAAAAATTTTTAATTTTGAGTCGATTTATTAGGAGAGAAAATGTTAGAAAAGAGTGATCTGTGACGTTTTTGCTTTTATGATAAAGTTTCATCTTGGAAAATTTGGAATTTTCACTTGTATCACTTCACTTAAAAGTGGACGATTTGTAATTGAATAGCTACATTCAAATCTTTTATAGTGGCCTGATGGCCAGTTGACTAGGGCTCTGGCCGTTAGTACCACAAGCTTCAAGTTCGTTTCCTGGCGGTGGCATGGTTGTTTGTAAACGATACGGAATCTAGGTTAAACTGCACCCCCTGTCTAATTAGTCTAAAGTGTGCACAAAATGATCCTAGAGTGACAAACCAAATCTTTTTTTTTATGCGGTCCTTTTTGTGCGATTTGAGTGGTATATAAGAAAAATTCCATCCAATGCATATTCTGATTAAAAATTTAAAAAATTTTATGTAAAAAGAAAACAGATGGCGCATCCGATATTACTATGAATGTCCTTAGAAGCGCTGAAGCATTTTAACGATTAAAGTGATTTTGAACCAGTTCTCCACTAGTAAATCCGACCCAAAACTTGACTGCGATGGATGATTTCAAATACATTTTGGAATCTATGTAAGCAAAAAAACATTTAAAAAGGTTCGATATGGGACCATTCGATTTTTCCTTGTTTGGAAAAACCAATTCTTAAGTCATTTGGTGAGATTTTTGATTGACATATTTTCTATGTGGGTTTTTTTTTATTACTCATTGACCACATGAAGGATATTTTTTTAATGTGCTGCAAAAAATATATGTTATAGTAACTTACGAAATTTCATGTTTTATTTTTATTTTTATGTTGTCCTTATAACCCACACAAAAACAGATTTTAGTATGTTATGTTTGAAAATAAAAGGTTAGTGGATTTAATTGTTCTTGTAAGTGATTGAATTTTTTTACTCAATTTATGGAAAAAAGGAATTTTTGTTTTATTTATTTTATGGAAACGTCAAGTCCTTTCCTCGATTGAATCAACACCATTTTTTTTATAAATGATAAGATTTTTAATTAGAAACGTATTAAATTATATTCAAATATTTAAAAAAAAAACATGCAACAAAATGAAGTAGGACATTCAATGAATATCCATTTCATAAATTAATTTTTTAATTCAAAGACCTGCGACTCAGTTTTGCTGTTATTTTAATCGTCAGTTTAATTGTGCATGTTCACTGTACCTTGTATTGAATTTTTTTTAGTACCATCATGTATATCATCACATTAAATATTTTTATTTATTTTTAATCACATTCAATATTTTTATTTTTTTTTATCACATTCAATTTTTTTTTATTTATTTTTTAATCACATTAAATATTTTGATTTATTTTAATCTCATTAAATATTTTTATTTATTTTTATCCCATTCAAATTTTTTTTTTTTTTTTATCACATTCAATATTTTTATTTATTTTTAATCACATTCAATATTTTTATGATTTTTTTAATCCCATTAAATATTTTTATTTAATTTTAATACCATCACAATATTTTTAATTTTTTTATACATTCAATATTTTTATTTTTATTTATTTTTAATCATCAAATCAAATATATTTATTTATTTTTAATATCACATAAATATTTTTATTTATTTTTAATCATATTCAAATATATTTATTTATTTTTAATCACATCAAATATATTTATTTATTTTTAATCATCACATCAAATATATTTATTTATTTTTAATATTAAATATTTTTATTTATTTTTAATCACATCAAAATATTTTTATTTATTTTTAATTATATCAAATATTTTTATTTATTTTTAATCAGATCAAATATTTTTATTTATTTTTTATCTTATCAAATATTTTTATTTATTTTTAATCACATCAAATATTTTTCATTAGTATATCAATTTTTAACACCAGTCGTAGAAAGTGAAAATTGTACTGAAAATTGAATTATTTAAATTGGAAAATATGTTAAAAATAATATGCCAATAAAAATTATGAAAATAAGCAAATAGTATTTATTCTTGTTTTAAGGTAACTATAAAGAAACATCTTTGAGGAAACAGTTTGTTAAAAGTATAAAAACAAATGCACAACCGTAATATTTTAGCTAATAAATTCCCCTATAGTTCAGATTAAAACTGATAGAACTTATTTTTATTGATTTTACAAATCAGAAAGTTGACAAAAATGAATTTAAATCATCCAAAAAAAAGCTTATGTATTTTAAAAATTAGAGAATTCTTAGGAAATTCAGAAATATTAAAGCTATTTTAAAAGCTCATTTCTTAAAATCTCATCGTGGCTTCTTCTCTGGAAAGTTTAACAGGTTGAGAAGTTTCACTTGACTCTAAGGTAGATTGGATGCTAAAATAAATGATAGCTTACTGAAACAGATGATTCTTTTTGTATGTATGTCACATCGTTGGGTTTCATGTCCAGACAAGGCCCTTAGGTATCACTTATGTATCCCACGAACAGCCCACCGATGGTTGATGAGGTAGTGGAAGTGTTTTCTAGTAGGACTTTTAGGGGTAACTGTTTCGCATTTGCGTATCGAATGGAAAAAACTCCCACAAGGCAGCCTCGGCTATCGATGCCAGACGCTTTTTTACACATATTGTCACAATCACCATCGAATCACCTCGTTTCTGAAAACATTCACTATGACAATGCCGGTAAATGAAACCGATGCCTAGGTAGATATATCATTAAAATCATTATTTAAGATATTTTAGTTCCATAAGGCATAGGTAAAATAAAAAAAGGTATTCATTTAATATCTTTATTTATCCTTTCAAGAATTTTCCAATCCATTTTGAAATTGATACCTAGATAGAGATTTTTTATTTGAAATATTAATAAATATAAATAAAAAAGTGATATTATAGCTTATCCGTAATTGGGTATAATTCTGATGGAATATATACTAGACCGACATTTCTGATGTGATATATATTAAGTCGATATTTTTGATATGATATAATATTCTATTGTGTCATATGCTAGGGTGATATCGGGACTTTCTTTACATATAAAATAAATTAACAAAAACAAAGAAAATTTCTTTTGAAACATAAGCTTGTGTTATTTGGTAATTTATTTTAAAATAAACAAATCTCGCAGGACTTTTTCTCGAATATATATTTGTGTAAAATATTTAATAAACTAAATTACAAGACATTTATATAACTTATTTAAATATTGTGTCCTCCGCTCAATAAAATAGTTTCTCAAATTATACATCTGAAAAAACACTCTGGAATTTAAGCTATTTTATTCAAGATTAAATAATTTGATTTGAAGGAAACGTTTGAAAATTAAATAATCTGGGGCATTTCATCAATCTAAAAATATACAACATTAAAGAATGAGACAATATTTTACTGAAAAATGAATTAGGATTGATTAAACAAATACAAAAGGGAATTATGCATTCATGAATTATTAATAAAGCATTATGTATTTTGAATTTTAAAATATCTATTGAAAATCACCAAAGTTTGTTCGTTTTTTAAGGAACCTAAATACTACTAGTATTCGTTCCGTATTCGCTTCATTGCAAGTTAAAGTGCTTCTTTATCCGAAATTAGTTAATTAGTAATAAGCTTTCCAATAACTATTTAGTCATTTTCTTTTAAGTTTAGTCTCATATTATAATGGAGATTATTTTTAATTTATAAACAATACGAGTAGACAGAAGAAAAAAGGCAACTTTTGATTGTTTAAGTACTGAGTATTGTTCAAGACATAAAAAGTTTATGAATAAAGTAAAAGCATTCATGCCGGGAAATCATTCGGGTTTTTGAATGCATCTCCATTACATTCTGAATATTTAAGCTAAATGTATGTTTAAAAATATCTAGTTAGCCAACTATTGAGATACTTGTACATTATTTCCATCTCAGTTTGGCGCTCTAAGTTTTGAATAAAACTCAAAGCAGGTGGAATATTGAGTGATAAATTTTACCGGCCAAACGGAAGCCATTGTCTAATGACGTCACAAAAGCGTCTGGAAAACAAAACAAATCGTTGCCACCGAATCACGCGGAATGGTTGGAAGTGCCATTTCCAGCTTCATTATTCTAAGTGATTCCGACTGTGGAGTGAAGACGCCGTGATAAACATCGCGCCGGCCGGAGTTTACGAGCAGTTATTAACACAAACATCATCCTGACAGCTTAATACGTCCTCTCTTGGGAAAGGCCTGCTTTGGCCGCTGTTTTTCTTCTTAAGAGTTCCTAATAATTGAATAAGCTGGCTTGTTCCCTGTCACTCACGGGTTCCGTAAATGCTCCTTTATTATTTGTGATTGGGCTCTTGCTAAAGTGGGTACTTGTCGCACCGCAGTTAAGTGGGAGGATGGACTCCGAACGGGCCTTACTGAAGAAAGTCGCACGGATGTTAGGCTCCAGACAATGGTAATGCATTTACTTACGTGTTCCTTTTCGTAATTGGTTAATTTCGGGTAATTAAAAAAAAAAAAATAAAAAGTTTCGAGTTTTAACCTTTACGCAGTTTTTGGTTCACTCACCCTCATGGGAACCTTATGCGGATTTCAAAAGTCACGGATGGTAATAGGTTATGGTTTCGGTGCACTTATTATTACTGCAAACGAAAAAAAAAAAAAAAAAAAAAAAATGTCATAATTGCCCGAAGAAACATTTACGTACGGAATTATAATACATTATTTATAATGCAAAATGCACTTGTAGTACATTTAAAGAGAGCCGGAATTGACTTCTAGATAGTTCTTTGAGCTTCGGAACCAAACTCGAGAAGAAAATCAAAAGAGTGCGGGGAATGAATATGATACATTCGTTGGTTGGAATGTTCTTTTATTATTCCCGAAGAGGACGGGTGGAGGGGCTAATCTCTCAGATGCCATCTTTGAGAGTGTTCGCACATAGTAGAACAATGTGGGTGCAGTTTTTTTTTTTTTTTTTTTTGGTTTCTCCGTGGTTTACATTGAATCTGTTACATCGAATGGCCTCAGGTAGAATTACAAGCCGTTCGAAAACATAATACAATTTTTAAAAATTGTATAATTTTAAGTCGTCTAAAACTAGCATGATTTAAGAAACTAGAAAAAAAAAATTATAAAGATTTGAAAGATTTCTTATTCATCAAATCGTTTAACAATGCTTGATATTTTTTTTTCTGACTTTTAGTCCTTTGCTACAAACAGGGCAGACTCAAAGTTACTTAGGCTATTCTAGACTACGCCCACAGGGAAAAAAATTTTTCCCTGTGGACGTAGATTAAATGTGTAATGTGCAATTTTTTTCATTCAATTATAGGTAAATTGAATTGTGTTTAAAGTGGGCAGAAAACATGAGTGAATACCCGATTAGTTAGTTTACCTAGCGGAACTAGCGCCTCGAATACGAAGGTGGCGCTTGTTGTAATCATTGCTTCCGGAAATGGTGGGGGCATCCAAACAGATACTAAGAATTTTTAAGGCTTCAAAAAGCCTATTGATTTTTTATGCTTGATTTGTGAGGTACAGTTAGATGAATGTTTTTGCCAAATTCATTTATTGTCAAATGTGCCCGTTCAGCTCAAAGAAATTTCCCAATTAAATTTTTTCTGATTTTTCCTCAATTTTTGAAATTAGTATATATAACTTCGAACTGAATTCCGAATACCAAATATTAATATATAATATATGTAATCATAAAAAATAATTTAAATTATCCAGAAAAAAATACTTTTTCCTAATTTATTATTGCTGTATACTAGGCAAGTCGGGAGCATTGCCATTAAAGAAATAATGATGAAAAAAAAACAACAATTTTCAATTTAAAGTAAACGCAAAATTAGGCTATGATGCGTGTTTTTACCTAAAATACTCCAATATTTGGGAAAGGGATATCAAGGAGTAAAGATCCACCATTAATTCGCACGAGAATTCTATAGTATAGCGGATTGCATGCGGGGAAGAAAAAGAAAAGTGTTTAAATGCTAACTTTAACCCGAGATGTGTGAGACAACCTTAGAGAGTTCTATCGTTTTAAAAATTGCAAGTTAATTAGTGGTAGTTTAGGTTTGGATTGTAGTCATTGCTTTGCGTTGTAGAAAATAAATGATATGTTTGTGGGCGAAAACCCTAATTCGACAATACTCTGTACTGCCGCAGCCTAAAAGGATTCGACACTGCAGGAATTGACAGTCATTTTTCTTCTTATAAAAGTAGGCTCCTAAATTTTATGTCCATTTAATGTTAAATTTTTATGTTTAATGTGTTATTTGAAAAAATTTATTTTGCTCCATCGGTGAACAATGTTAATTTTTGTGCGGGAAAAAATGAATACACCTTTGCTTTATCGTAAAATAAAATTGTAGTGTTATTGAAGAAACTTAGTTCCATCAGGTAACAGGGCTCATTTCTCCCCAGTGAAAAAAAAAACAAAAGAAACATGCCCTGTTTCAAAATTGAAAGAAATCTGCATTGGAATTATTTCATTTTTATCTTTTTATATGTGCATTATTATTTTATTATTTTTTTATCTTTATTTATCATTATTATTATTTTTATATGTGCATTTTCATTATTAATGAATTATTATATGTGAATTTTTTTAATATGTTCTTACATAAAGTTAATTTATTTGTTAACATTATTGTTAATAGTATATACAATACACATCGATTTATTTTTATTCAGGAATTGATTTGATAATTATAATTTTGGGAATCATTTAGTACGAGAAATTTTTCAGGACCACAAAGTAAATTACCATTTACTACAAAAATTTTTGTTGTTGTTGTTAATAAGAGCAACCCCGTTGTTTTTAAGTGCCACGTTCTTTTTAATCAAAGGCTGAAAGGACTATTCATATAAATTGGCCGTTGAGTAGAGAGTGAGCGTAACTTCGAAAATGAAAATTATAGAATTTATTACCACAGAATGAAACTCTATAGCGTGCTGCATGCGGGGAGAAAAAGAAAAATGTTTGAATGTTAACTTTATTCGAGAGTGATAACCGTAGAGGTTCGATCGCTTTAAAATTACAAGTTATAGTTTAGGCTTTGGGTTGTAGTCATTGCTTTATAATAATTGCTTTGGGTTGTAAAAAATAAATGATATGTTTGCGTGAGAATGCATCTCTATTCGGCCATTATCTGTACTCTATGTCTTCCAGTCTCTAATCAAACTCCAATTTTCAAAATGATAATAAATAAGGTTCAATATCATGGATTTCAAGTGAAATAAAAATTCGATCGCAATTTTTTTTATCTTAGAATAAATGCACATGAAATTCGGTCAGAACATAGAGCAGTGATAAAATAGCGCACGTGCCCCTATTCTACAGGAACAGAAAGTTGGGGCCTACTAGAGTGGGCGCTATATCGCCACTTTCCTTCTTTCCCTTTATTCGCGCATTTATTTAGAAAGCCTAAGCATGCTACGAAGTGATTCTGAACAGTGTTCTTTTCAAATAATGCATTTAATTTACTAAAAATAAAAATATATATCAAAGGTTATTTTGTTTGTAGCTGTGTTCATTTTGTATGAAAAATTATAAAACAGTTGGGAACAGCAAATGGATATTTTATTTTTAAACTCATTAATTTTTTTTTCTCTCTATTTTGGAGCGGAAATTTATTAGTAGGATGTAAATATTAAAATATTTAGAGAAATTAAATTTACTTTTATTGTCAGCTAAAAAAAAAAAAAAAAAAAAAAAAAAAAACCCTTTCCTTTGAAAATCATTAAAGGATAGTAAAGATTTTTTCTACCTTCGTACCAGCACTCATATACATATAACATTTTCAACCTTTCGCATAGAGTAGTAATGACCATTAATAAAGATGTTTGGCAAAAATCTCTAAGCTATCGCCTATATTAAACCCTGAACTACATGTCTAAAACTCATTTTAAATGAATGCAGTTCATTCTACTGTGCGATATAAGCTCATTTTTCCTTCTGTAACGCAAGTAAACAAAGTGACCAGTCCCGTACAAATGAATTAGAGTGACCATGACAGTGGCAATTATAAATGCCACGTGAGGTGTATGATTACGCGAAGATTATGTTTGGCCCACACTGGAAACCCTATGTGTTCTCTATTACATCAGTTTCTATGGGTAGGATAGTGGCAAAAAAACTGCCTATCTTAAAACCACAAGGTTGGCCTGCCTTAAAACCACAAGGCAGCAACGAAACCCATCCGTGCCGAACGAAAGTCAAAAAACACCCACCTGTGCGCCCTCTCATCCAGTTTCCCCAACCCTTCATGACTCCATTCATAACAGAACCAGCTTCCGTTTCGGCCGATAATCTGTACAACACCTGTTGCATTACGCGCTTTGACCGGTCAGTCGCGTGGCACGCGGGGTGTAACACCCAATCATGATTTCCAACTTGTAACCAATAACCGCTGGTGCATGGCGCGCACGCACGAACCTTCCTCCCACCCCTCCCTTCGGTGCCTATTCTTAGGACAGTTCATGTCCATTCTTTGTCTCGTTTTGGTCCTTTAAGGCCTGAACTTGGTTTGAGACAATGCTTTCCTTTGTTGGAGATGGCCATCACGAGGAAGAGTGGGGCGAAAAGTATTACCCAAAAAGCGAGCGATATTCTGTCATTAAAATGTGAGGGGTGGTCGCTCGCGCCCTCATCTGATTTGCCAGAATGGGAATTTAGAATTTATTTCGATTCGACAAAGGATTCTTCTTTTGGGTTCGTTTGACAGGTAATGAATCTGTTGGGCTGGTAATCATCGGCAACGGGTCCTCTTTGTGGAAAACAATCGGAATTGGTTTTGGGGGTGTTTGGATTGTTTGCTTCATCAGAGAAGATCTCTAAATGGATAGTCTTCTTTTAAGTCTTCCAGTTATTCAGGAAATTCATTTTTCGGGTCGATTTTTATCTAGGAAAAACGCGGAAGTGTGGCAAAGGGTGATTTGAGGGCAGTTTTTCGAAAATGAGATGAATCAAATCAGGCTTTCAGGCGTTGCTCTTTGTTGCCTTATTGTTTTTTGCTTTTTGGATATTTACGAATTCGAAAATAGATGGCGTAGCAAGTCTGAAATGGATGGAAAATATCTGGAAATAAGTTGAGATGTAAAAAAAAAAATTGTTCTTTTGTAATCTTTTTTTATTATAATTTGTTTAAAGTTTCTTTGAAAATATAACGATACTTGAAAATAGTTAAAACTCATTAATTAAAATATATTTTAAAAAATTAGAAAAAGCGAATAAAAATATTTTTTTACGAAAAAATATTAAAAAACCTAGGTATTAGAGATCGAATAAAAAGTAGTTTTTTAAATATGTCTTCAAAATTCTAAATTTTTCAGAACAAAAAAAAAAAAAAAAATTATGTATTTACATCATATAAGTAATAAAACATAAATAACACTAACATAAGCATACACTAACTAAACACCCACTATAAGTAATAAAACACACTACTTTCTAACATATATATATATATATATACGTATATATATATGTAGATCTTATTATATAATGCATAATCTTATTATTTTGCATTAGATATTTGCACTGCATTTTAATGGTTTTGACAAATTTTTTGTATATATATATATATATATATATATATATATATTAAAATTTTTTTATTCAAATCGGAACTTTAAATTGTAAAAATTACTGAAATTAGTATATTTATACATAAGAATACGATGAGTTGAAAAGAATAGAAGCAAAATAATAGAAAAAGGTTCATAATATCGTAAACCAGTGAGTGTCTCATGTCACGATCATAGCATTCAGAAACGAAGAGATTCGACGGTGGCTATGGCAGTATGTTTAACCATCGCGGATAGACAATCTTACTGCTTGATAGAAGTTTTTCAGATTTTATACCAAAAGTAAAAAGGGGAGGGTGGTGTTAAATTTAAAAGTTTCTCTGAAGATATAATTTTCTTCTACCGCTCCGTCGATTGATTGCTCATGTTATGTCTAAGAGAGCCACGAGATGTGTTAAAAAAGTATCTTAAATTTCAGTTTAAATTTTTCATCAAAGTCATTCAAAATGCTGGAGCACCTGCAGTGATAATTCAAAAATTTAATTCCAAAATGCTGTACATTTTACCCCTCTAGAACCCGTTCTGTCTAACGGATTTTGATGAAACTTAAATATGTATACATAAGTTTCATCAAAACGGTATATATGGTATATGGACCTATAGGGAAAAGATTTCTATGATAAAAAAATAGTTCAAATTTTAATCACTAGGGGTAATTGTGGTGCCTAAAGAAGGACAAAAATTTGTCAGAACCATTTAAATGCATTGCAAATATCTACTGCAAAATTATGCATTATATATCTAATGATAAGATCTAATAATAATGTAATATCTAATAATAAGATCTCATAATAATATAATATTTAATAATAAGATCTAATAATAATGTAATATCTAATAATTTAATACATTGCAAATATCAGTGCATCTTTATACCTAAAAGGTGCACTTTCCTTTTGCTTGTCTGCGGCTATTCTGCAATACTTTGGTGCCTGTTCATTGAATACTTTTACTTTTATAGATTATATATATATTTTTGTAAGAAAATTTAGAGTGCCATGGATGCATTTTAAATGAGTGTGCAGATATTACAATATACTTTAATGTTGTAAAAAAAATGTTTTGTTATACAAAAACTGTTTTCATAGACTTATGATTTTAATAAGAGTCCAATTGATTGTATTTCGCACATTTTTGAAAATGCATTAATAAAGATCAAAGTATAAAAACATTGCGGTAAAGAGTCGGCAAACAATATTCGACTCAGGCGTCGGAAATTGTTTTGTTGACTCCGCACCCCTTTAATTCTCTACACAAATTCTCTAATTTAATTTCTATACACGTTCCCCTTTAATTCTCGGTGGTCAAACCAAAATATCCAAAGAAATAAATCAGAGATACATAAATGAAGTCTTCCAAGATGAATCATCAATTATTTAAAATCTAAAAAAAATCAGTTATCAAATCCATAGTAAAATAATAAGGAGCCCTAACAATAGAAATCATTGTTCCATGAGAATGCTTTTTTTTTCATTTTTTTATCCTGTCTTCTCATCTTTTAATGTTCAACCTCACCCTCATCAAACAAATAAAACACGCCACATTCAGCTTCTTTAAGAAACACAATGGCCCGAAATTTACATAACATTTCCCCCATTCCAATTGATTGCTGAAACCTAAAATCGATAAAGAATGGTACCAGTTCATTCCAATCATCTTTGGAACGGGCAACTGTCGCAGACAAATCGTTCGTGCGCGCTGCCCAGAAAGCGGGGGCGGTTGTCCCCACCCACCACTTCGGTGGCCCCACAATGGCAAGGGGGGGGTCAAGAGGCGCTTCCGCTGACCGTCCTTAGAGCACCCCGTCTAAAAATCGTTCCGTTTCGGACCTTACGCTCCGGTGCACCCCAGGGAAGGAAAAGGCTCATCATAATTTCGAAAATCCATTGTTTTGGGTTTTAAGCGATGCCCTCTTTGGTCATCTTTCCGTTTCCGGCAAACCGAGTGCGTTTACCCAGAAGGTGGGTGGCTCGAACCCTCGAGGACTTCCTGTGCAATTCGTCTTGTCCAAATGGGGCAGGTCGACCTCTTGGGATTCGAGGAATATTAAAAAAGTATAAATCACTCAGCGGTTGTTAAAGTAGACGGCCTCTTACTACATCCATGCAAACAAATAAGACTATGTATGAAAAAGCTTTTATACCACGTAATACAAATTTATTTCATGGTATAACTGATTTTATAAATATCACTGATTTGTAAATAACTTAGGCATTACTTCTTTGTAAGAACTAAACAAGTTCATAAAAATTGCAAATTAATGGTGTAATAATAAGGAGTCAATGCTTAACTGTTTGAAAACTAAAACGATTCTACTTTTTTTAAAAAATTCATATAATTTTTGTTTATCTGTTTGTTATAGATGTTAATTAGTCTCTTTTCCATTCAATACTCTCTTTTTTTTTTCGTTCGGTTCTTAATTCGTTCTCGCATTTTATTTCATTTTATTCGTTACAGTAATGAAAATAACGGATTTGGCACCACTTTGCAAAACCAGCATTTTTCACTTAAACAAGTTGTTTGGGCCGAGCAAATACCGTAAATCATTTCTGAAAATGAAAGGCCTCAGCTCAAGACTAACTGTGGTAATTTATACTCGCTTTGATTTTTTTTTTTTACTGCCTTTTAAACAATTATTTTTTAGCAAGATGATCGCTTTAACTTTGAGAAAGGGCAAAATGGATGACTGGTTAAATACTCTTGCCAACTATCACTATTTATAACACAACTATCTCATGGTCCAAACAAGTTAAATATCTTGGCATCACTCTTCATAAAAATCTCACTTACCCTCAGCCTATTAAAAACCTCCGAAATAAATTTAATAAAACTATCCGCATCTTTTATTCTCTAATTTGTATAAACTCTAACTTGTCTCTGGATGACAAAAAGCTTATTTACATATATACATGTGTCCCATGCTTACTTATGCAAGTCCAGTTTGGGGCTACGCAGCAAAGTAACATGGAAATCATCCGAAGTCTTGAAAATAAAATCCTTCGGATGATCACCCACTCACCTTGGTACTTCAGGAATCAGGGTATTAGAGAATCGCTTAACTTCCCAAACATTCGCCAATTTATAATTTTTAAAAATTTCTGCAATAATCTTCCTCACATTTGCAATTCGGTTTTAAATTATCTTGTTATGTATGATATTTCTTTTTTAAAAATAGAGAAAGACCGTTGACTGTTCTTAACATATAATCCGTTGTTTTTCCCCCCCTCATTCCTTTATCTGAAGTGCCATTACTGCAAGATCCACAAGATGGTGGGCCTCCTTCTAATGCTACATTTACTTCTAATTTCATTATCTTTTCCCTTTAGTTTTTATTAATTACATATTTCTAGATGTAAAATGTGTGGCATAAAATTTCAGTGGGCATTGGCCTGAAGCAACGCTTCTCCAGCATCAAGATAAAAGTGTGCGGCTCTGTTTAAACCACCCAGATGAACTTTGAGAAAATGTCAACCGCCCATAATTCGCGCTGTCATCATTGGATTAAACGCTTTGTAGTGTCTTCTTTAGACAAGACAGGTTGCCTTGCGGAAATTCATCGAATATTAAGCATCGTTATAGTTTATCTTTCTATCTCTCTTTTATCCTCCTTTATCTTTCATGGGGTGTTAGGCTTAATCATCCTATTGGCTTCCTACATAACGTTACAGGAATAAACCTTGAAGTATTTTCAAATTCATTTTTATACATATCATGTATTCTTATCTACAAATATTTATTAAAAAAATTAATGGTATATTTTATTACATTACGCAACATCAATTTTTAAATTTTTTTTTTTTTGAAATTGGAAAATAAATGAAAAATATAAAATAATTAACAAAAAATATTTATTTTACTTCAATAAATGACACAGAAAGTTAATGGTAACACGGCGTAGAAATTAAGAAATTAAACGAACTTTTCAAATTTAATGCATTCTTTTTATCAATAAAATAATTTCAAAGTAGTGTTACATGAAATTTATTTGGTGTTCCTGAGTTGCAACCGACGAGTATTCGCCGTTACTAATGATTAGGATGAACCTGCATGCTGATGATTATTCTAATTGATACCAAGCCAAATGATCTTGCGGGCCACTTTGGAAATTTATCGTAACTCCGCGGGCGGTATATAAAATTATATATCCCCCTATTAGATTTAGACCCACTATAGACAATTTTTTGGGAGTGAAAAATTGAAACAGAATGAGTTATTATTTGTGTGTTCACTTCTTACATACAAACATAGATAATATAATAATAATGATACTCAATGCACATTGTAAATAAATATACAACACTCAAAATAAAACATAAAAAAATATCTAAATATAAACGAAAAAAAAAAGAAATCATTGAATAATATTTATTTCATAGTGCGATATGTGTTTCTCCACTCTTTCTCTTAGCTTTTGCAAATCGATCTCAATTTGGGTATTTGCACATCGTAATGGGTGTTGCAGGTTGGCGTCAGTTATGTTTGAGTGTGTTTTTGTGGAGGGTATCAATTTCATTTTCAAAAAGAACGATTCGCGAGTATAAATTGATCCAAAAGCGCTAACAAATTTTTGTGCCAGATTTTCCAAATTTCTCTTTTGTGACGAAAGTATTATAAAAATCTATTTTTGCTTCTGATGTTTCAAATATGTGTTTTAATTCGATATTGCATTGTAAGTCAACCAGTTCCATTTGGAGATAATTCGGGGGCCGACTCGATTTCAACATGAAAGGGTGATGAATATATTATTAAAAATAGGTATGGGTATTAATATAATCTATTTTAATTGTTTAATTAAAAGTAATATATAATATAAGTGCGATATTTCACTTAACTTTTGCAAATCGATCTCCATTTGGATATTTTCGCACAGTATTGGGTTTTGCGTCAGAACTCTGGAGAGATCTCACGGCGGTTTTACTAGTATCGGGAAATAGTTTCTATTTTAATATCTTTGTAACAATGCGCTACTTCTGATAAAATTCCATTCAAAATTTTTATTAAATTATTAAATTTCTGTTATTCCAATTTTTATACGAATGATTCTTTATTTTTTTTTTTTTAGTTCGCGAGACCTTTCAAATGAAAAAGTTTTCAACGACCTTGATCGGGGGGGATAATAATAATAATAATAAAAATAAAATAATAATAATAATTATATGTATTTATATAAACAACATTGTATGAAGTCTATATTTCATTATATGTAATAAACCATCCTTGAAATAATAAGTATAAATAGAAGTAATAAAAATGGTATAAGAGTGGCTACAGTACTTACAGCATTGTAAAAAAAAAAAAGGAATGAAGACTAGAAAAAACATTATTAATATTAAAAAAAGTTACCTTTTATAGTGAAAATAAAGAAAAAGTTCAAAAGGCTAACTTTTACTGGGAAAATATAGGAAAAGTTAAAAAGGCTAAATTTTAACGTTAAAATAAAGAAAAGGTTAACTTTTCAAGTGAAAATAAAAAAGTTTAAAAGGAACACATTTTCAAATTTTTTCAGTGATCCCCAAAACCCTTTTCACTACTACCTAGAGGACTGTATCCTCACTTTATAGAAACACCGCCCAAGAGGATTAAAAAGGACAGGGGGGGTTAGTAACCTAGAGGGATCTCAAGACGATTTTGTTATTATAGAGAAATAATTTCCATTTTAATATTGTTTTAACAATGTGCTGTTTGTGATAAAATTAAAATTAAATCTGTATAAAAACTAAATTTAACTAGATTAAACGAACAAATATATCAATTGTATCCTTTATTTTGAATCATTTTATAAAAATTAGGCAAAAATAATAATGTTAAAATAAAAGAAACGAAAAATTCTTTCTATACAAGTTGTAGAAATCATGCAGTCGATTTTGTGTAACTTCAGATACCCAAATCTATTGCGGCCTCGTGGGCGACTGACTACCGCTCTGGCCTTTGGTACTACAGGTTTCAGATTCGAATCCTGGCCGTGGCATGGATGTTTGTGAGTGTTTCGGAATCCATGTTAAATTGTAGGTTCCAGTCTATTTACACCTGGTGTGCATGAGATGATCGTAGAACGACAAACCAAACCCAGACCTACTTAAAAAGTATTCAACCTATTAACTCCCAGAATCCAAATAAGAATGTTAATCATGTAATACGCTACACATAAATACATTAAAATGGGGATCTCCTATTTGGAATATATATTGTATATTTCAATGCAAGAAGTACAGTAGTTATAATTAAAATGATCCTATTCAGACCCCTCTAGAACCCGTTCTGATTAACGGATTTTGATGAAACTTAGTATATACGATATATGGACAATGGGGGAAAAGATTTCTGCAATAAAAAAATAGTTCAAATTTCCTTATGCAAATTAGTCAATTTGCAATCATGAAGCAATGATGATTTTGGGCTTTGATTGCAAATTGACTAATTTGCAATCAAAGCCCAAAAATCATTCTGTGTGCTTTTATCACGTTGATCATATTCTGTACCTGAATAAATTTTAATAGTTTTGACAAATTTTTGTCCTTCTTTAGACGCCCCAATTCCGTCTGGTGGTCAAAATTTCAACTATTTTTTTTTATTATTGCAGAAATATTTTCCCCATGGTCCATATACCGTATATGCCAAGTTTTATCAAAATCCGTTTTGTAGAACGAGTTCTAGAGGAGTCTGAATATGGTTGCTTTAATTATAACCACCTCGTATAATAAAGGCTCAATTTTATCAAACTTTTAGGCATAGAGAACAGGATATTTGACAATTGTTGCTCTCAAAATTCATAGCGAGAAATTCATTGAAAGCGACTACTAAATGCAAAAATACGTTTTTTTGTCTTAGTAAAAAAGGTGTTAAAAATATTAGTAGTAAATGAAGAATAGAATGTCATATTCAATAAATAAGGACAATTATTGCACAACCTAATTTTTATATTTTAATGTAACATTTTTTTTTTTTTTTTTTTACGCAGTTTTCCAATACCAGCTACTTTCATACTTTTCTCTGTCAGTTGCATAAATTCATTGCGCGTGAATGTTTAATTATAAATGTCTTATGTACTTTAGATGTTTCAGAAATCATCTTTTAGTAATATCTGTGACATTATTTGTAGTCTATCCATTTTATTTAAAAAAAAAAAAAATTAGAAATTTTAAAGAATTTAACTTATTTCTAGCTAAAATAATTTAAAAAAAAAAATTTATTATGAATATATTTTAAGCTTTTCTTTCAAGTAATTATGTATCGTGTACAAAAAAATTTTAAGATTTTAATTTAAGTATTTTCTGAGATAATACATCAGAAATTGTATGGAATGTACAGAACACCCTAGTACCTTGGCATTCATTTTCATGTGAATAATTTTATATGATTTTATAGGCCTTTTCAACAATAAAAGTGAATAAATTTTAGAATCTCTAAGAACTTGAAGAGGAGTGTCATCAGCAAATTCTTAAAATCACCTAGACCTCTTGCATAACGATTTACAAAATCTCTGCAGAATACGCACTTCTTAAAATAACTTCCTTTTATCGTAATCTGGCAAACGTTTGTTGAAGATTTCGTAGAAAATTCACCCATGCAAAATGCACTATTGCCATTTTTTTTTTCACACAAGAATTATTTGCTCAATGTAATCTAAGATCCTCTATCTATCACAATAGGGTCTGAAATGTCAACTATCGACAAATCAACCTATTTCAGAAAACTGCAGACTATTTTGAGGACATCATTACCACAAAATTACTTTAAATCGATAAAAATCACCCTTGAATTTCTTTAAAAGGAGCAGATAACGGACATAATGGGTCTCGCCGCCCACTACACCCCCGCACCAGTGCATAAATAATAAATGCAAAAAGAGAGGACCCAACAAAACCCCATCCAAATGACCATGAAAAGCAGCGTTGCCCTTCCATTTTATGTATCAAACGTTCTCTGCAGTTCTCTGCAAGAGTTGTTTTTACCGCCATTCAGCGGGCCACAATGCCCGCCGAATTATCGCTCTGCGACATCAAGAAAACCACCAATTTCTACAAAAGGAGATTAAAAGTGCACAAAACAAAACCTTCCACCCACCCTCACGCGGGGTCGCCCACCACCTTTTCCTCCTTGGATATGGAATAAAGAGAGAATGGAGATCTCTGCACCCCGTCGAGCCTTCTTCTAGCCGGATGTCACCCGTCCGGAGCACAGACCAAAAATAGAGATAACAGAACAGATAAAAAAAAAGATTCGACGGTTCACAATAACCAAACGACAAAAGGGGATGCTGCCACCGGAGCGTGACACCATATTTATATTACAGTATATGGAATATTTTTGTGCTAATGGAGGAAGCGGGCCTTACCGGAAATCGGGCGGGTAATTTGGGAGTTAAAAGCTTTCTTTAAATGCTCTCGGAATGGTAATTCGGTCCTTTTTCTGAAATTGGCCGATTGTTGTTCTGAGGAGAACACTTTGCGGAGGACAGCACGAAACATGTCACGCATCGATGGGGACTGGACGTTTAGAGGAAGTTTAGCCACTTGATGCAAATGAAAAGACCTCAAACCGTTTATTTCAGTGCTACTTTATTGCTTCTTTTTTACTGCTTTAGTGTCCTCTTTCATTATTCTGTTAAATATTATTTCAGAGTGTGTTTACTTTTTATTAGCAACATTTGAATAACAGTTTTTATATTATAAAAAGCCCCAAAAAAATTAGGCTCTAGTAAAATCAACGTTATAATTTTGTGGTTTGGTTTGTCGCTCTACGGTCATTTTGTGCACGCAAGAGCTAAACAGATCGGGACCTACAGTTTAAAGTGTATTCTGAATCACTATCAAATGTTCATGACACCGCCAGAATACGAACCTGAAGTCTGTGGTACCAAAGGCCAGAAAGCTAGTTTCGATATATAATTTAGTAGTACTCAAACCTTTTATTTTACTATTATTCCCGTTTTTAATAAGAGAAAATGTTGTCTAGCCTGTGTAACCCTTCTTCATTATTTAGTTAAAAGTTATTTCTGATCTATGAATAACAATTTATATTTTAAAAACCCCATAAAATTTCAAAAATAGGCTTTACTAAAATCAACGTAATAATTTGGGGGTACTCAAACCTTTCATTTAAACACTACTCCCATTTTTAACAAGAGAAAATATAGTCTGAGTAACCCTTCTTCATCATTTAGTTAAAAGTTATTTCTGGTTATGTTTATTTTTTTTATTCATGATAGATTAATATCAAAATTATATTATAAAAACAAAACTTAAAACATAATTTGCAAACATTTCAATGATTCCTAATGTAATGGGAATAACATCAGGGATTCAAAAGACAAATATTCGGAATCAAATTTACGCTATGTTAACAATTGACCAAATCAAGATTGTTTGTTATCTAAATTTGATCACTACTTTTCATTTGAACATTCCATCAAAGATGGGTTTATACAGGATATTAAAATTTCAAGTTGTAGAAATCCAGTTCAATCTAAAACCTGTATTCCTGACCACTCCAGGCTTAGGATTGACAGGCGTTTTACAACGTCAGATTTCAGTATCAGAATGGAAATATACCTGAAAATTGAGCATTGTGCAATCATGTGATAATCACTCAAACAGGATCAGTAAAAGGACAAAGCATTTTAGAAAGACGTTTTTCTTTACAGAACTTCCGTTTGTAACCGAACTCTAATGTCTACAATTTAAATATATTTATATTTAAATATATGTATAATATATTTATATATATATTTATGAACTTCATGTTATGAGATATTGTCAACAAAATCATAACTATTCCAAATGCTATAGAATATCATTAAAATATTGTTGAATTAAACAATTATATGAAAACTATTCATTTCGATTTCTATGGAGTGTGCGAAAAAGTAGAATCTCAATTCAAGGAATATTCATTTTCTTCTATATAACCCTGTATCAATATTATGGTAATATTAAAATTTAAAAAATCATATTTTTTTAAATTTTTAAAATATGTTTTAAAAATAAACGAAAATCAAAGCACTAACTATTTTCATAAAATATTTTTTTTTGCTCTTGTTTTTCTAAAAGTGTTATGGCGATTTCTTTCGTAACAACATGGATTCATGTTAAAATTCTCTATTATTTGACTTGAAAGGACTCTTGAAAAGAAATTCCAGTTCTCATTCAATATTTTGCATAAATAGCGTATACTCTTTTTTTTTTAATGAAAAATTATGTTGAATGAAGAATGTTGTGCTGTTGTAATGAATTTATGTTTATAAATCTGAGTATAAATAAGTTTTGTATTTATTTAACAAATATTTGCCAGTAATAATAAGAAGAAAGACGTATTTTCGATTTCTATTCATAAGCTCAAATCTTGGAATTAGAAAAAAAGAAAGAATATGTACGCATCTCACACATATTCGTGATGGAGCTTAACTGTAACTTTTCCCACAAAAAAACAATAGCCATGGAACAATTCTTAACTTTAATTGAAGAGGTGGCTTTGCTAAATCACATTCCATAAAACCACTAATTAAACCAAATGTAAAAAATAATTCTGACTCTCCTAAACAGCAATAGAATAACATTATTGTAATGATAACTACAGTCTACGTCTTAATGATTCTACATCAAATTTTTTTCTATCAACTACCTAAAAGAAGATGAAACATAAGTAACTTAACAAGAAATAAAGATTTTCAAGCATAACCTCTCCAGATAATTTCCATAGTATCTTTGAAAAGTTTTATTGCAATGTTTCCCATAATTGCAAAGTAGCTGGGAAAAGTTCTTTAAAATTCTTTATGAATTTGAATAAACCTTAAAGGGATATTTAAGACTTTAAAATGCTGCTATGAATTTGAATGAAGTAAAACATTTTGGTAAAAACTAAAAAAAGCACGGCATTATTTTCCAATATAATGTACAAAAAATAGAATAAAAGCTAAAATACTTTTCTCTATAATGGGATTTATAATACTTTTTGTTGAATTCTGTAATTAAAATTATTTTATTCTCATTCTTATATCGAGAAGAAAATAATTCTGCAGTAATTCCTGCATAATCCAACTTACTCGAATTATAATTTACGCGATTTTTGATTCCGTTCAATTTTATAAGACTATTTTATAGTTTCGACAGAGGTTTAAAATAATCATCCATTTTTAACATAAGTGTTTTTTTGTAATTTGTTATACTCATTCAAACTTTTTATTTCTTGATTTAAATCACATTTTGGTATTCAGTGTCGATCACAAAATTTGAATAGCCGTTTTCTAGATTTTATTTTCCTTACATTTGTTAATATTAATGATTAAAATAAGGTCACTCTAGAAAGCATCTTGCAATTTCAACTATTCTATAAGTACAGAATCATTCAAAGGACATTTTAATTCATCTTTTATTAATTCTCAACTACCTCGTTCTTTTAAATTGCCTCCTCTCCACCTACTAATAGAGATCCTACTTATAATATTTTCCATAATCTTTTACTTATAGTCTGGTATGTCTGAAAAGAAATGTGATACAGTTACTAATACTCTTCAGGCCTTTTCCTTAGATGTTATTACTACAAATTGCCCTGGTTCCAAATGGATCCACATTTACACTGATGACTCTGCATGTGATGGAAATACTGGTGCCGGTCTCCATCGTAAAGGATTTTTTGAGGAATCCTATGCAGTTGGTCTTCAGGCCTCCAATTTTGAGGCAGAGATTTTTGCCAGAAGGAATGCAATTTTAACCTTAATTGGACTCACTACTAATCTTAATAAATCAGTTATCTTTATTGACTCCCAAGCTGAAATCTTGGAAAGCTGTCTCCTATACACCTAATGATTGCTTCCTTGTAGAAGGGGCAAAGATAAAACGTGGAACAGATTTGTTTCATCCCCCATCCCAATGGACTTGCCCCCGTGCAGTTTTTACAGCATACTTTCGACTCTGGACAGAACATGATTTTCTTAATAAACACTTGCACCGCATGGGTGTAGCTACTCATGATTGTCTGTCCTTTGTGCTCGTCGGGTGAAGCCGTGGACTTTTTACATTTGACAACATGCACTGCACTCGATTCGATAACTTTTAATTCTAACAACTTTACTAAGGCTAAATTTTATTGGGCTGCTGGAGTTCTTATGGCCGTGGACTTTTTACATTTGACAACATGCACTGCACTCGATTCGATAACTTTTAATTCTGACAACTTTACTAGCTAAATTTTATTGGGCTGCTGGAGTTCTTATGGCGAATATCAACAGTTTCATGTAGTAAGAAAAAATTAACTCTTTACTATTGCTCTGTATATTTCTTTCTTTCTTTTTTTTTTTTTTTTTTTTACGTTTTCTTTTTTTTAATTGCTTGCAGAAAAGGGAATGTAGAATTAATTTAACGTAACCATTATCCCTCCCCCTGGATATTGAAGCAATTGTTTTCGATTGTAAATTTTTTTTGAGAGATTAAAAATGGAAAGTTTTTCAAAAAAATCTTCAAAATAACAATAAAATAATATTATTACTCTGATGATAATAATAAGATACACGTATTTTCAGTTTTTCAATCACAATCTAAAAGATCATAAAACCTGAATAAACAAGCACCTTTAATACACCGATCATTTTTGCACTTTATTTAATTTTATATTTACTTGTGAATGTAGTTTTTTTTATTCTTAACATGATTTAGAAACAAGTCTTTAGTAAATAGTTTTTAAGAAATAACTTGTATTAAAAAAAGCATAAAATGTTGTTTCGCATCCCCAAAAAAAACAACAAAATGACATTATTACTCTAATAGTAAGAAGACATACCTACTTTCAATGTTTACATCGCCATCTAAAAGATCATGAAACACACATAATTGAACACTCTCGTCGATTTTCGCACCTAACCCCTTCACTTCATTTTAGATTGACTCGTGAATACAGGTTGAATATAACTTTCTAATTCTTAACATGAACCGGAAATATGTCTTTATTGAAGAGTTTCCGTACAATAACTTTTCTTTTTTTAATTAAAGCGGCATGAAATTGTATTTCTCATTCTCTAAACAATACTAAAATAATATTACTTTCATAGTAAGAGGAAACATCCATTTCTAATTTTTATTTTCCATAACGCAATCTGAAAGATCATAAAGCACACATAAACGAGCCCCCCTAGACGCAATGACGATTTTCACACCTCACACCGGTAGTTAATTTGATATTTGCAGGTTTATCGCATAACAACACAGTAGCAGAAATCGTGATTTGATCATTTGTTGAAGCCTGCAATTTCCTCCTCTCGAAATTGGCGGGCAGAGAAAGCGCGCTGCAGAGATATTTGCAGAGGAAACAACAGATGTGGGATGCGCAGAACATTTCCTGTTTGGTTTATCTCCCTTTCATGCTCTTTTATTCCTCGACAACTCGTTCGACCAATTACTCTGAAATGCCGGATCGGGAGATATTTGCACAAATGGAAGCTCTCCTGCAGACAGGAAGGAGCGAAACCGTGTAATTTATTGCGGGTTTGCGCAGGGCTCATTTTTCTCTTTCTGATGGTAACGTTCACTTATACATTTGTTACGCATAGCGGGCTTATTAAATTATGCTGCCTTCGATTGCTTGCCACTTTGACCTCAATTGTTCACCTTCAGAAAGGCGGGCCTATGCAGCCTGTTCAGTGTTACCAGTTTGGCACCACTTGTTAAAATGAACATCCCTAGTGATGGCATCTTGGGGGTCTCACCCTCAAACCCAATGGAGGGACATTCCTGTCTGTGCATCCACCACAAGTAACTAATTACCGGAGTGATTTAGATATCGAATGAGACAAAATATTGCATAAAAGTCATGAAATAATACAAAGAAAATAGCTGAAGAGAAGACATCATGCTCTCTAAGTTTTGGTTTGTCTCTCTACCATCATTTTGTGCACACATTGCGCTAATTAGATCGGGACCTACAGTTTAAAGTGGATTCCGAACCACTCACAAACATCTATGCCACTTCCAGGATACGAATATGTTTTCTGGGAGGTTAATAAAGCCATGTGTGGCCATGGATAGAATACAAGGTCCATACTAATGTTTATCTACTTTTCCTATTTCTTCCCCACTCTGATAGGTGCCGTTAAAGGGTGACTTGAAGTTATGAGAGTGTAACATCTGCATATATATCGGGGCCACACCCGACTTAGGAAAGGAAGACTTCGCTTTCATTTCATTTGTAAAGTTTCGAACCCATCTTTCTTAGTTTAGAATCTATGTACACTATAAATTAAGTGGCATCGACATATTTTCCGTATTCGATAGTTTTTTTTTTTTTTTTTTAATTCGATAGATCTTGGGAATTAGATTGATTTTGCGAATTCAGATCTTGAGAATTCGATAGATTATTGGGAATTAGATTGCTTTTGAGAATTCAAAGATCTTGAGAATTCGATATATTATTGGGAATTAGATTGATTTTGAGAATTCATATCTTGAGAATTGGATAGATTATTTAGAATTCTAAAGATAATAAGAAGTTGTATTGTAAAGTTTGAAATATATTTTAAGCTTTTAATTATATTTTAAATTCTAATTTTAAATTTTAATTAAATTCGAAATTCTAAAGTCAATATTTCCCATAATATACCATAAACATTGGATGGAATTGGATGTTTTCAGGAGGGCTTTCTGGCTTCCCATTTACGCATCATGAAGGGAAAAGAAATTCCGGGTGATCCGCTGATTATGTGATGTGTTCAGGCATATTGCCATCTCCATCGAGTCTCTCCTCGAGTGTACGGAAACAGCAACAGCAGCTTACATTCCTAACAGGGATTCAAACCTCAGCCTTTTTTGCACGTTAGCCTGCTGACATTGTTTTTATATGAAACAGTTTTAAGCAGGATTATATTTCAAAATATTGTTTCTGTAAAATTGTTGTATCATACAGAAGGAAAATTAGTGATCTGTTAGCATCACTGCATGCATTAGAAATGCGACGCCCGTGATCTTTACATCACAGTGATTGGGTCAGAAAAATTCTTTATTGTGATAAAATCCCCACTGAGATTACGATTCTAAGGAGCAAGTTGATGAAATTTTTATTTTTAGAATGGATAGTTAGCAAAGTGATTTAAAATGTACATATCCAGCAGTCACGGTTAACAACATTCCTCAATTCTGCATGATATCATCGAATTTATTGTGTAAATCCTTCTTTCTTTATTTAATTATCTGTTTTATTTTACTTTTTATGCATTGAATAGCAATTGTAAGAACAGCTTTTGCTCAATAGCTCTTTTGCTGATCGTAATTGAAAAGCAGATATTTTTTTTTTTTTTTTTTGGTGACTTTTTGTTTGATTTGTTTTTAATTCCATTTTTTTTTAAATTCTTTGTAAATCAATTGAAGCAACGACAATTGAAATAAACAATTTTTATTCATTCAGATGTGTAGGTAAATATCACACAGACTAAATACCACACAAGTACTTCGAAACTGGGAAGGGAAATCCTTGACTATTTATTAAAATTGAATGTGAATCACATTAATCCATATTTATTATAATTATAAAATATTTTATTTTCATTAATGGAAAAATTGTTCATTTGAAGCAAAAATACTTTTTTAAGCATGAAAATAAATAAATAAAAAAGATAAGACGAAATTTTTCAATACGAATTATCATTATCTCCCTCGAACGCTTCTTTTTTAAACATTTATTTTTACTGGAATGCTGAACAATGGTAACATTTAGAATTATACTCCAGTATAATGCAAGTATAATTAGAATTATACAAATTACCATTTACAATTATAATTGTTGTCGTTGTTCTAACGCAACTGGCCATACAGTGACAGTACCCTCTATAACCCTATTAGATCGGGGCCTACGGTTTAAAGTGGATTCCGAACCATTTGTAGTGGTTGTCCTATCAGGGGCCACGAACCCGAAACCCGTGGTACCGAGCGCCAGAGAGCTAGCCACTCGACCATTATACCCGCAATTACAATTGTAAACGTTCTAAATCTAATCGCGCGAAATTGAGGATCTTAATAATAATAACTAAAGAGAATATGAGATCCAATAGATCCTTTAAATATTTTGCGATTGTGATGAGCATCAAATATTCAGAAATTGATAGCCAAAAGGATGAAATTGCTTTTGTATTGGAAAAAAAGCTATCTGTGACTCCTTGCGTGTGTGCTTAAATCACAGCAAATTACATCATAATAAGCTTCGACCCATGTGCTATTCAGTGAAAGTGCTTTCATGCGTAAGTGTGAGAATAGTATCACGTGTATTGGGCAAAATTTAATAACAGCAGATGAACGCTTCTATTGGAATGCAATCGTTCGTTTTCTCTTTTGTGGTGGTGGGTTTCGCAAAAGATTTTGTTCCAATTTGTAGCCTTATTAATAATGCAAAACGAAATTTCGAGAATCTATCACAAAGAATTTTGGGAAATCGTATTAGAAAATAGTTTGCCGTCTTTGTTCCGCATAATACAAGGGAACTGTTCCGTTGAATTCGATAGATTTTCGAGAACTCTATTTTATCGCACGTAAATGGGTTAAATGTATGTGGGAAAAAGACTGTGTGCGGGGTAATAGATTTTTGAATTGGAAGAGAAAAACTGAGTTCATTGAATTGAATGCAGTTGTGTAACACACACAAATTGAAAATATATTTTTCAGTACTGCAAAACTAACTGACACGTTTAAGATTTCGTCAGATTCTTAGGGTTGCTATGCGATTGGTTTTTTTAGGCAAAAATCACAATTCAGGTCTGAATTTTAAAACAGGTGTGAGGGTTATTAAGAAATATTCTAAGGAATTCTAAAAATAATAACTTAATTTTGATTTGTTTTATAATAATAGAAATTCGATGAGTCATAAAAAAATTTTTAACACATTTTATTCGTTTAATAATTCGTCAATAAGGAGAAAAAAATCGTACATTCAGTACATACCAGTTCTTTAAATTTCTCTTCGAATATTAAAAGTATTCGTCTTGCACTATGTTTTCAATTCCTTCTATTAGCTCACACTCGCCCTATATATATCTTGTTCAAATTTTCAATCGTTCATAAAATACTTTTTATTCATCCACTCAAGTTCAAATACATTTTATTTGAACTTGTAGTGGATGACACTGGATGTTAATGCAGTTTTTTAAAATATTAATTCATTAATTAAATTTAATTGGTTAGTTAAAAATTTTTTTAGCTTTAAGTTGCATGTGTCTACAAATAGATGGCGCAAGATAAACCTTAAAAAAATGAATGAAAATCATTTATAAAGGACTTTCTGCAATATGGTGAAAGAAAAGTAGGAATTGACTTTAAAAACTTTTTTTTTTTTTTTTATATTACTTGTTTTGTCATGGCATCTTAAAGAACATACGAGTTCTATTTTTTGTCAGAGAGTTATATTATCTAAAACTGAAATGAATCAAGTAACACTCATTCTAAGATTTGAGAAGTTTCACGCTCTCGTAATTAAGATATTTTGTTATTAGAAATTCTCCAACTGATTTAAACTTGTTTTTGAGTGGGAATAGCTTTAAACTAAGAAAAGTATATATACATATATATATATATATATATATATATATATATATATATATATATATATATATATATATATATATATATATATATATATATATATATATATATATAGAAATCATATGTTCCTGAAGAGATTAAATGACTGTATAGCGAATAAAAAAATGTTTTTTAAAAGTTCAGGAAAAAAAAAAAAAAATAAAAAACAGTAACACACATTGAAACTGTTTTCAATTACAGGCAATAGAACACAGGATTCAATACATCCAGACTATTCTCATAAACAGCCTGGATAGCCATGAAAAGAGAAAATAAAAAAAAAAAAAAATTGAAAATGACTTCTTGCAGAAGCCCTATCGCTGAATATTGCCTTTTTTTTATAAAGAAACAGCTACAAATGTTAACACTGTTTTTAAATCTGTTCGAACTTCTAACTAAATAATCACACAGAATAACAACCAATCATTAAGGATAAAAGCAGTTCAACTTTCTTTACTAAGGTGCGTAGAAGATCTACTTCCGCGTGGTGCACCTGGTAACACGTTTTAGTGGCTAAAAGATCTGCAACTTGGCATTATTGTTTGATCAACGAACTCTGTTTCAGCATGTTTTGTTGTATTATTTTGTTGTTGTTATATGTTGTATGTTTTTTTCTCGTTGTTCTTTTTTTGCTGTAACTGTTCATAATCGGTGAGCCTGATGGCCGAATGGCTAGCGCTCTGGCGTTCGGTACCACAGGTATCGGGTTCAAATCTCGGCTTTGCCATGGGTGTTTGTAGTGGTTCGGAATCCACTTTACGCTCTAGGTCCCGGTCCTGATAGGATCGTCGAGCGCTGCGGGGGCATTGTTACTCCGTGGCTTACCATCAAGCTACACGCGCCCCTTGGGTAATGCAAAGTGAGTAACATCGGTGCAGCCCTTATGGCGAAAGATCATCGGTCTATTTGCCAGCTGCATTAGAAGAAAAAAAAAACTGTTCATAATCTGCCATTGGCAAAAAAAAAACAACTTTCTTTATTAAGAACAGAATGGTTTTCCAATGCCATTTTCCATTTTTTTCTTGCGTGTGTCTGAAAATTTTCTTTCGCATTCAAATTGGAACTCACTCCACCATCGAGAAGATCATCTTTCCTGTGAGAACTAAGAATATTTAGTAGCCAGAAATTCTTTTACAATTTTGAGCTGAATGAGGAACTGTGCCTTCTTAATGAATACTGGAATGAGGCTACTAAAAATGCGAAGGTCTCTATTTAAATGTGTTTATATAAAAATAAAAACGTTTTTATTAGATTCTAGTTCAGAAACGTCAAAAATTTACATTAAATAAAAGAATGTGTTATAAAAATATATTTTAAAAAGCGAGGGAAATGTCATTTTCTCGTTTTTCTTCTTTTTTTTAAAAATTATTATTTATTTATTATTTTAATTTTTATTCGTATTTATTATTTCTTTTTTTTTTTTTTTTTTTATCATTCTTTTTATTTTTATTTTTTTTTTTTTATTTAATTAATTTACTTCCGAGGCAGAGATAGAAGTTTCGTATTGATTCAGCTCATCATCTATTTGGAGTGATTTTATGCTAAATTATGTAAATAAGGAAATTGTCTTGCACAAACAACTTAAAAACAAGTTATTATTATTTTTTATTATTATTGATGACACTACAGTACATGTTTTTTGTCAAATTAAAATGGATAAATGAGTCTAAAAAATGAGTCAAATGAAAAGTCTAAATGAAATAGTGATTGAATGTGTATTGAAACCAGATTTCATTAAAAGTTGTCATTCAGGTGAATTCTGATAAACTAAGGCACTGAATATAATAACGCAAAATGGGTGGTTAAAATCGCTATCGGACTATTTAATCTAATTTTGTTAAAATTTGGCTAAAAAGAAGTGTATTTTATCACATTATTCCTAATTGAAAAAATAATTATAAGAAATCCCATGAACTCGCATTCATGCAGATCTACATCGTTTTCGCTTGCATTAAACTAAAGGAATAATAATGTTCTTAAATAGAGCTGAATTACAGCCAATGGAGGCATTAAAAGCAAAAATGAAGAAAAGAAAAAAGTATTGTATATAAAAACAAATACTAATAACTCATCTCTATATGAATCTATTTTAAACCTTTTAGCTTAATGCATATATAACATCATTAAAAACTTAGTTCAAATTTCATTAAATTCTGAGAATTATTATAACAATTAGTTTGTTATCGTATGAACTTTGTAGCAAAAAAACCCTCACATTTTCAGAAATTCTAATGAAGTTTGAATGCATGAATTCATCTTAAATGGCTCGTGACAAAACGACTGCACGGCGACTTCTAGCTACTCTGGAAACAAACTCACAACTGTTTTTGAAAACTAAACGTCTTATCTTTAAAATAAAAGAATAAGAAAAAAAGCTGTCGATTTTTTCATGAAAAATCGGGTTTGGAATCTGTTTGGTTACCTTAATTAATTTTGTATAGAGTTGACTATTTAACAGTTAAACTTTTAAAATAGTTTCCCCCAGCAAAAAGCAAACCAAGCATGAAAGAACTGGATCTGGCAAAACGGAGTCATCCATACCAATGAAATATGCAAATTAAGATTTTCTAAATAAATAATTATTTTTCAAGAAAGGTTTTAGTAACAGTAGGTTGTATGCTATTTCTAATTAATTTATATTTTAAATTATAAAAAGTTGCACAAACCGTATAAAAATTTTTTTAAAGAGATCACTCTGCAAGAAATTTTAATATGCATGAAACAAATTTCATACGTACGTATGAAACGAAATCAAACATACGATTCCGTATGTAAAAACGAAACATAAAAATTAATCTCCCTACACAATATTCCTTATTATTATACATATAAATCAAACACAGATTTCAATCTTCAAAATATTCTCATTTGTGTGAGAATTATGTTTTAAAAAATTGAATTGAGATTTGACAATTAAAAACTATTATACTAAAAGAAAAAACTGAAATCTGCTTGGCAAATTTCAACTTATCGTGTGAACATTCGAGAATGGATGAATAAACTCAGGAATATGCCAATGTTTAATAACGCAAGATATATATGAAACAATTGGTTGAAACACTACAAGAATGGCCAAATTCAATAGGCACATGAAATATAGTAATGTTGAATAGATCAAAAACGTGATGAAGAATGAATTGTTTAAGAATATCTGAAAGAATATACAAAAGTAAGATAAATGTCGTCGGAAATGAAGAATGAAGTATTCCAAATTTTACAAGAGTCACTATCGCATTCAATAGCCAAGAGAATATATCAAAGTGCGAAAATTCTAGGCATAAATGAAGAAAGAAGTATTCCAAACACAATAAGAAGCACTATACAGCTACATAAGCTCGGGAAAATGCCAATAGTGATAAATATGAAATTTAAAAATGAAGGAATGGATCAACGCACTACGAGTACTTATAGCTATTGGATATACAAATGTTTAAAATCTCAAGCCAAGACGTGAAAAGTGCTTCAAAACCATACTACAAAATACTTCAAACAAAAGCCAAATTCTCCAGTAAGTTCCTTAAGACTAACATTATTCATGAAGCATTTCAAGAGTTAAGGAGCCCAAAGTACCATTTTCCGCCAAAATTTGCAATGAAGTTTTATTTGCTTGGCCCCTTTTTTTGGATAACGTCACGGACCCCTAACCAGGACAACATCATGTTCATATATGATGAAAAAAATTGTAAATTAATAGTATTTTAAGGTGTAAAAAATAGGCTGTTTTCTAACTTTCACTCTACATGTGTTGTGTTCAACACTCTGCATTAATGTATTATTCGATTCCAAACGAGTTCTTCATCACCTATTGTCGAAAACACGAGGGCAGTACTCAATTACGTCCTTTTCACAACTCATTCCATCCCCCTAATTAAATAAAACCTTCCATTCCATCCCTGTGAAATTCGGACCCCCAACATCTGGTGGGGAGGCCGTGACGTGTCCAAAATTACATCATTTGAGTAGCAATCGTCATTTTTCGCCCAATTGGCTGTTCAGAGTGCCGTGAGCACTCCCGGTGCCTGCCAGCTGTCGTCTGCGCGGGAAGACCCCCAACGTTCGAGGCGATCGGGCGTGCCCACCCTCGGTTCGACGGCGAGTCATTAAAACGAGCCGTAATCAACCTCTAGACATCTTGGATTATAGAGAGAGAGTGGTGGTGCTGACCTCTGGTGGAAGCAGAGGAAAGCTTGTTGAAATGTCATTCATGGTATTTGAAGTTAGCTGTTTTCAAAATTAAGGACACTAAAAATATTTTTTGATTCAATTAAAAACTAAATTTTAAACTTTAAATCATATTTCATATCTTTCTATGGAACTTTAACAAAATCATTGTATCCTACTTGGTTTCAAAAGCTAAATAGAACGCATAGAAAAATTTAATTTTTTCTGTTTAGGTGTGGAGTTTTTCTCAAAACATATACCATGAAAAATTAAGTACTTTTAACCAAAATATTTTCCTAAAAACATTTTCTACAAAAATTATGCATTTAAAAACATGAATTGATATTTCACAATAAGAAAAGTAAGTATGTTTAAGTCTAAAGTTTATGTTTTTTTGTCTAAAGTATGTTTAAATTTCGTCTCTAAAAAAAAAAATTCTTAAATTTATCTATTTTATAAACATCCAACGAATATTTTGCAACTAATATAATAATTAAAGGTTTTAAATTACAGCTCTCCTAAGTACATATACATGCAGTTAAAATTAATCACAATTGCTAAACGTATTAATTTTTTTGTTAGTTATTTTAAAATCGAACTTAAGTAGAACACATAAGAATTTAAAATCAAAGAATATGAAGGTTAATTCTTGAATCCAAGTCATAAAACTCTACATTCCTTTGAATATTTTGTTCCCTTCAGTACAGAAGGCATATTTAATTCTTAAATGTGAAATTTATTAAAAACATCATACTTTTCCCCCATTTGACATTAATGTGGACCAGCTGCCATTAAAGCATTCAAAAAGAGATGACATAATCCCATGGGGTCAGTTTGGCACTATAACGTGATTTTCGTTCGTGAAATTGTCAACAATTTCTTTTTCTGGCTGAATGATTTATCTGTTTCGCAAAAGACAAAGTTTTAATTGCAAAATTTAATTTCTTTTTTAGATTTGTGATGAAAAATTTATAATTATATATATATATATATAATAATACATATCTATATATATATGGAGATAGATACATACATACCCGAGAGTTTTTAAAAACCTCATTATATTAGTTTCAAAATATTCATAGGATGTTAAGAACTTTTTAATTTTTAAAGACGAAATTTAAACACATTTCATTTAGTTGCTTATTGTGAAATCTCAATTCATATTTTTAAATACATAATTTCGTAAAAAATGTTTTTAGGAAAATATTTTGGCTAAAAATGCATATATTTGTATATGTCGCCAACATGTTTCCCATCTTGTAATTGTTTACTTTATATAATGACAAGATGTGGAACATGTTGTCGAGGAAATCAGCCAAACCAAAATAAATTATTAATAACTTCCTAAGAGCAGCTTTGTCAAGGAATGCAAACCCTAAAGATATTATAAATGATAATTAAGATATATGTATATACATAATATATGTATTTTTTCTGTTTTTCTGTATTTTTTATTATATGCGTAAATTTTTTTCTTTGTTCTTAAACAAAAATAATTCATAATTAAAGTGTTTTGAATTTCTATTTTATTTACAAAAAAAATTATTTAGATCTGACGTTCTTTTGTAGAATAGGATGGTTAATGTCAGTAAAATGAAAATTAGTGTATTGTATTATTTCATGAGCTCTGAGGATTCTTAATTTTATTGCAAATGTTTTAAACAACTTTAGTATACATATATAAAAAACTGTGTTAAATACTTATCTTCTCAACTCTGAAAAAATTTGATGAAAAATAAACAGTTGTTTGTTCTGTGATTTTCAACTTAGAAATCCTATTGGAAAAGTGAATATTGACAAATATCAATAATTTATCCTGTCGAGTGTTAGGCCTCATGATTTCCAATACTTCCAGCCCATACAATTAAAAGTTCCCAGTGCAGTGTGCTCGTTTAAATGGTTGCAAAATATAGCGTTTGTAACCCTATTTTTCATATCTTCATGTATTCTTCAACACGTGAACAGTAGACAGAAGAATGAAGAAAAAAAAAGCAATTCGGGTCAGTTCATATGTTCATGTATTCTTCAACATCTGAAACAGTAGATTGGAGAATTCACGAATTCACTTTGGGGAAAATGAGACAGTCGTGGCAAGTTAGCTACCTAAAAACTTGTCAATGTCGCTTACTGGAGATTCATTTTCAACAATTGAGATTCTCCTGTAGAAGAGGTTTTCAAGAATTTCTCCGACAAGAAACGAAATCTTTCCAATTGGATGGATTCTCGTTCGAAAAGAAAACGTGTTCAGATTCTGATCTAATTTTAAAAGATACATTTGAGATACATTTTTAGAAATATGATTGTCTTGAAAAACTGTTCAGATGATACGATGTGCAAGTGTAAAATTAAATTTTTTTTTTAGATCTAGTTAATCAACTTCATTTTGCATTTAATCATAACAATTAATAAATTATAGTTTAAAAACTAAAAAACACGCTTTTAGAGTTAATCAAAATAAAAAGTAAAAAATAATTGTTAACATAAAAATAAAATGACTGACGTGAAAATGAATGTCACTGTTCTAAAAGCGTGGGGTGCTCGATATCAATCGTTATAATCTTTCACTAGTTTCATTCCGAAATGCAGAGTTAGTTTAAAAATGTCTTACAAAGCACCCCACGCTTTTAGAACAGTGGCATTCATTTTCTAGTCAGCCATTTTATTCTTATGTTAACAATTATTTTTTAATTTTTTTTTAGAAAAAACACACTTTTGAGAGTTAATCAAACTATAATATTTAAATGAGGTCCCCGTACGGATGACTGGAACTATAGTTCTTACTATAATTTAATTGTGAATGAAACAATGACTAAATGCAAATATGTCGAGCCAGCCAGGATTCGAACAGGGAATCTTCTGATCCGTAGTCAGGCGCGTTATCCGTTGTACCACTGTCCCACGTAGGTTTGGATGTCTTAGGTACTCTCATTCTACATGGGTTAATTTGCTCTTCATAAGTTAACTAATCCTGGCGATCCTAATCCTGATGAGATAATAAACTTATCAAAATTGTTTAGTGTCGTCGGTCCTTGATAAGTCTACAACATTTAAACTAAATCTGATCGCTTAAAATAGGGCAAAATCGAGCCCAAAGAGTCGGTTACAAACATACAGGTGAAACTAACAAAAGCGTATTAAAAACATTCGTTGCTTTCAGGTTCAGATTTCGAAACAATTTGTTTTTTAACAGATTTGTTAACACGAAAAACCTGTACAATGTGTGCGTCATTTCGTTTTTGTACTTTATAAACAATAATATTGCTATTTTATATTAAACAATATCTTCACACAATCACTTTTTATGTAGAAAGTCAGTCGTTAAATCATAAAATCCAATCGATTTTTTTTTTTTTCAAAATTATTTAAGAAATAAGAAAAATTGACCAATCTTGGAGTATATTTATATTATATATAAAAAAATGTTAAAAACTGATATTTTAAACGAAAATCATTGTATAATTTTTGTAACAAAAAAAGGAAAAAATTATATATGTCCTTGAAATCCTTGATGTTTGTTTCCTTATATTTATAAAAAAATAATATGCTGAATGATAGAAATAGTAGAAAAAAAAAGGAACTATCAAAATTTTACTATGAAAAATATAACCTTATGAATTTATTGATCTATTTTGGAAATAATAGAACATAAACTGATATCTGTATTTTTAGATATCAAGTGAAAAAGCAATTGTTGACAATTATAAGCGGTGGACAATAATTTGCAATAAATATATGTAGGATAAACATGAGTTTAATTAAAAAAATTTTACACAAAAAAATCAGTGATCTGACTGAAAATCAATCATCCATTAGTAAATCAATTGATTGATCATTAAAATTGAAAAGAAAAATTATTAAATATATTTAATTAACATTTCATAATGTTCACGTAAAATAATTTATAAATACCCTGAGAAACTGATTATTAAATTTTTACCTGAGAATTAGATTAACTGATTACCAAACACAGAAGATATGGTAACTGAGAATAGCATCCTGCCTCTAATCAGTGTATTGTATGTTAAAAATAATAATTTTGTGCTCCCCAAAAAAATATTGTATAATTTATGTTTTATTCGACGTGTAGGTTATTTTCATACCATTTCAAGATAATTATAAATTAACTAAAATGATATAACAGAAGTAGCTTATCCACGGCCCGCCTTGAAATTTTTTTCGGCCCGTGAGATGTATCCCATTTTTACAAAATATACTTATTTTGTAATGGCCGAAGTAGTGAAAACCAATGTATTAAAAAAAAATACTTTATGCGTGCATCCATACATTCAAAAATGAACTGGCGCAATTAGTTGTCTAATTTAGAGTTAGTCAAATACAACACACACAGTCTACAGTGGGTCTAAATCTAATAGGGGGATATATAATTTTATAGGTGGCCCGCGGAGTTATGATGCATTTCCCGAAAGATTATTTGGGTTGGCCACCCCTGGGATATAAAGATATTAATCTGAAAAGGGTTTTGTTTTTCAGAGTAGACACTATTACGAGTAACTTTATAATGGTAATGGGAAATATCTAAATGGTTCTATGATCGAGTAGCTATTGTATGTATAGATATTGAACAACAGAAGTAGTTTAAAATAAAACTGGTATTTAATGTATTCCGCATATTTTTCAGCACAATTACCCCTCTCTCCTTTTTTTTCCTGTAATAAAGCATTTGTGACTTTCAATCTTGTTCCGACAGCTTTTTTTATTAAACTAATCACCAGCAAACAAAAACATCTCCAAATTGCAATTAAAGACACTGCAATTAAAATGCTGTTGCCGTTTTGGAGGAGATTTAGTTTGGTTAGTCGCTCTGCGGTCATTTTTTGCACACTTTGAACTAATTACACCGGGACCTGCAGTTTAACGTGGTTTTGGAGTAGAGGTTGTTGGTGTAGTTGAGGGCATAGTACTGAATTATTATAAATTATTTGGCCAATTTTGGTCAAACAATTCATAATAATTCATTATTAGAGGAACTCTCGACTGACATAGAAACCGATTCTGACGACGGCCTATTAAATGTTTTCCTTTTCACTACGTCATTCACAGGCTTCAGGTTATAGAATCCCGGCCTTGGCATGAATGCTTGTGAGTGATTCGGAATCCACTTTAAACTGTAGGTCCCTGACTTGGCGCAAACAGGGCACAAAATGACCGTAGAGTCACAAACCAATCACTATGTCATTCAATTTGTTTCGTCATTTGTTTGACTGTTTTGACTGTGTCACTTTAAATGTCTGTAGAGTGTTTAAAATAAAGAAATAATAAAAAATTTTAATTTTTGACTGCACACATTTACATGAATTGTATTATATAAAATGTTGTGCAACTTCTGATTATTTTCGTTTTTAGTGATAAGTGATTAAAAAATTTTGGAGATCTATGGATTTTTGGATCTATGGTATCCTTCAAATTTTGTTCAGTGTTATCAATTAGGGGTCTGATGGCAAAGTGGAAGCGCTCTGGCGCCCGGCACTTCACAGGTTTCGATTCGTGTCCCGGAGGCGCCATGGATGTTTGTAGTGGTTCAGAATCCACCTTAAGCCGTAGGTCCCGGTCTCATTTGACTGCAGAGTGTCACAGAGCCCAATCAGACTTCTTCTCACCCACAACCTTCCCAAACTGTAAATGGGCAACTCAGTTCTAGGCACAGTGATGAGGTGTGGTGTGGTGTAGTAGTAGTATTGTTATCAATCGTTTCCCCTAAATGACCTTTTAAACTGGTCGTGTTTTAAGGAATAATTTTCAGAAGCAGATGATGATTTGCTGCTGATTACATTTGCAGATGCTGATGACGTAGAGAGACAGGTTTGATATGTTTAGGCTTTGAAGGTGTTGTGGTGGAGGAAATCTTCAACGCATGCAGTGGTGGTCATGCCATCAAAGTCATGTATTTCTTGATTTACGTGGTCTTTACTTTAACCGTTTGGCAATACTGCAGCCCGCCATCCTAAGTGTTTGCCTTGCTTTTTCACACTGCTCAGGTTGTCGCTTTCTGAGTTTTCCATTTTTTTCCAACTTTTTGATATTATATTAATTTTACTGATCAAAAGATTATCACTGTAAAAACCAGTTTATCTATTCTTTGAGTTTTTTTTTTTTATTTTCTCCTATCTACACAAAAAGAAAATTTTAATTCATAACTTTTTTATTCATCTCTTTCCCATTTGTATTTTTTTAAATCTGGCTTAAAATGTTCAACTATTTTATTGTGGTTTGATTGTAAAAGCTTCCACAGAAATCACTTTTTTCTTCCTCCCCCCTCCTCTTTATTGCCTTTGTCTTTCAGTAGCAAATTTTTTTCATGATTTTTTGATTGTTAGTTTTAGCTTTTAATTTTAGTTTAGCTGACTGGTTTAGTTTTTTTTTTTCATTAATTTATTTTTTTATTTCTTTTCCGATGAGATATTTCTATTTACTTTTCAAGCATTTTTTTTTTTTTTTTTCATCATATCATAAAAATTCAAAAGTTTTAGAATGTTTAACGAAAATAGCTTGTTTTCAAAATAGTTATGAATATTTTAGGGATCATTTTAGGAATTAATGGAATATTTCAGAGGGTGGAAAATTATAGAGGGCTGAATTGCATAAAGAACAATAACTAAACTAATGTTTTTCTAAATCTTTGGTCTCAATGAAGTAAAATTTATCTGTATTAATGTGCAAAGTTGTTCACCGACTTCGATTCGATTTGCGTTGAGTCCATTTGTAGCGCCATTTCGGAATAGTGCTGTAATGTGGATGAATACTCCAGACAAATCTGTTTTTTTGTCTTGTTTCTCCTAATACAAATACAACGGAGCAATGACTTTCTATTCACACGTTCACACAACCTTTAATAATAACAGTTTAGTTTAGTTTAATGTGTCGCTCCATGGTCATTTTATGTACTCTTTAGGCTCATTAGACCGGGATGGACATTAGACCCTACGGTTTAACGTGGATTCCGAACCACTCGCAAACATCCATGCTGCCGAAAAGATTCGAACCTGAAGCCTGTGGTACCGCTTAATAATAACATATCGCGTAATAATAACAGCCAGAAAAAGACTTCCAAGTAATTTACTGTACAGAAGTCCAGACAATTCAACTTCAGTAGATTAAATCTGACAATTTTAAGCTAGAGTCACAAACTGTTTATATTACGTCTTCATTGATATGTCATTATTTCCTCTGACATTGGATTTTTCCATGTATGGGGAAATGACATGACTAAAGAGAAAGAGAAACCAGTCTAAAGGAAGGTGTTTATGAAAACATTTTGCGGTTGCAAAATTTCTCAGACATGAAGCATTTCCTTTTTTGGTCCCGTGTTTGTGCTGCTCCATCTTGGACGTGGCAGCCCTCTTTGTGCCCATTGCAAGCAATTACAAGTACACGAAAAGCATAACCGAGATTGCAATTCTAGTTGCACGCAGGAAGACAGGGGGGGGGGATGCCCTACCACCCCTCCCCTTTTTTTGAGCTCTGTGGGAGAATGCGAAACAAATAAATAATCCATCTCGAAGAACAGTAGCAGATGGGGTGGAGCAGGAGGGGGGGAGAGGAAAAAAGAGCAAAAGAGAATGTATTAAAAGTTTCACGCTCGCTGTCTTCATCATCTCCGAAACGCGGCAGTAATAACGCATTTTGTTGCAGGGAGTGATAAATTGTCCCTCGCTCCCTCCCCCCTCCCCAATTTCGCGGTTACGGAAGGCTTTTTAATAACAATCATATCCAAAATAGAGGCAAAAAAAAATAAAGGGCCGACCCCTCCCAAACGTTTTGTGGAGGCCGTGTTAAATGAGCGAGAGGTCGCGACCCCTCTTCACAGCCCATGCAACGCAATGATAAATCGACTTTTCGACTTTTTCTTTTAAATAGCAGATGCAAAAAAAGAAAAAGAAGAAGAATCGGCTTTTCCTGCCAACTAATAGCTTAATTTCTCGTCCCTTCGGCGGTCACTTTGAGGTTTCCGATGCCCCCTACCCCCCCTTCCAGTGTTTTGTAGGGCCCGGGAGCTGTTAAAAAGATGGAAGAGTCACAAAAATAATGGAAATGAACACCTGAACGCTTACATGCGATTCAGTAACAAAGAACAAATGAAATAGACTGCAGTCACAGCGGAAAGTTAAGATTGATTTTTACAAAAACGCCCCGCTTCTTTTCACTTCTTTTCTTTATTTCGCGCCTAATTTTGCAGAGTAGGAGCTCGCGGGTCCCGCTGGGTAGCTTTTTTTACGCGAAACTTGCCTGGATGTCTGCGAAAGGCGGTTTTCGCTTTTTAATTCGTTTTAAGCGCTTGGCTGATTTGCAGACGAAAAAGGGGGGTTGCAGCACTAGAAAAGGGCTGCTTCTAAATGGCCATTAGAGATTTGTCAAGAGCCCCCTCACGGTGTGAAGAGATCGGAAGTTAATTTAAATCGAGTCTTCATCATAGGTGAGATTCGTTCGGGTTTTGGGTCATCACAATTCTTCAAGTTTTGCTGTAGTAAGTGGTAGGTCTGTGTTGATTGAGTTCACTGCGGAACAATGGACAATGGGGTGTTGAAGGAGAGAAACACAGCTTATTCAATTAAAACGAAGAATGTTTCTGTAATTATGAAAAAACAAAAACAGGAAAAGTTATAATCTATTCATCATGATAAAAGTGTTGTAAACACACTGTAAACAATTCTTATTAATTTAATTAATTTTTTTTTAGTAAATTTCAATTCATTTCTAAATTCTATTAAAATATCTATTGTTGATGTCTAATTATAAAAATATGGGGGTCTGATGGCCGAATGGCTAGCGCTCTGGTGCTCCCATAATTCACGATTTTCTCATTGGAGGAAGCACTTTGTCTTGTGGAAATTCATTCAACATTAAACATCCATTTATCTTTCATGGGGTCGTCACATTGGCTTCCTACATAACGGTACAAGAATTAACCTTGAAGTATTTTCAAATTAATTTTTCATACATATCGTGTATTCTTATTTCTAAATATTTATTTAAATAAATGTATGATATTTCTTTTATATTACTCAGAATCAATTTTTAAAAAAAAAAAATTTGAAATTTGAAAATGAATGAAAAATATAAAATAATTAAGGTGGGTCTGATGGCCAAGTGGCTATCGCTCTGGAGCTCGGCACTACAGGGTTCGAGTCCCAGCTTTGCCTTAGACATGTGTGTAGTGGTTCTGAATGCACTTTAAACCGTAGGTCCCGGTCTAACAGGACAGGAGCGTTACAGGGGTAGTGTTATTCCGCATCCGTAGCTAATCTTCAAGCTACACCCATCCCTTGGTAGTGCTAATTGAGTAACGTCGATGCAGCCTTTACTTATGACATAAAAGACAACTGTCTAAGTGTTTGCAAGCAGCATTAGAAAAAAATTAAAAAATTTAGATTTAAAATTTTTATAATAAAAAAATTCTGCTTATGAATTTTTAATGTTATTCGAGAGTCATTTAATGAACGGAAGGATTTTACTAATCATACATTTTACAAATGGTTGAATATTATAAATAACTTGATCATAACAAATATTGTTATACATAATAGTTTATATAGTGCAAATAATGAACAATGATATAAACAATAGACACATTATGTGCACTAAAAGTGAAAATAATTTCATTGTAAAAATATAGTGTTGTTTTCAAATGCAGGGTATTTTGATTTTAAGTCATTAGTCTATAGAGCGGTAGATTTTTAGCAGATCCAACGTTATCCAAGAACCCCAATGTCGAGCTGGGAGCCCAACGCTTTAACTATTTGGCCACTCCAGTCTTGTAGAGAGCTCTTTCTGTAGATACTTTTTCAGCCAAGTATCTCCACTGTTAAAATGATAATTATGATATTAATTAATTCTCTCTAGAACACTGAAACCTTTCAAATAAATAATGACAAAATAATTAAAATTTATTAAAAGGTAAAATAAATGAAATCTTTTTTATTATTATTATTTTCGAAAGAAAATGCAACATTTTTATTGATGCCAGACCTAAATTTTCAAGAATTAAAACAGCTTTTATATAAAATTAACAGCTAATAACATTCTAAAAACAAGATTTTATTGCAGGAATTTTTTATGTACGTAAATGGTATACTTATGTCATTGTATGGTAAGGAATACATCTTCAGCACATTCTATATCATTCCTTATCGGATACATTCTTTTTGTAGTTTTCTACAACCCAATAGAAAAATCTCCACAAAATCCAAATAATTGTGATTTCTGGATACAAACTGCATACACAACGGAAATACAGAAAGTTCCTTCCTCGTATTGCCATCGACGAAAATAAAATTCACTTCTACAAATCGTTTTTTTTTTGAAAAGTTCTCTTCTTCTTTTTCCCGAAGCGTGAAAGTGAAACCAGCATCGTTTTCCCACATTTGTGCTCTGCAGGGGTGACGAGAAATTCGCATTCTGTTCGACAACAATAACGCCCCCTACCTCCCCCTTAAAAACGGATGGCAGGGTGGGGGGTGGGGGACTTCTGTCTGCACCCACAATGAAATGTTTTCGTTTTCTTTTTGCCACCAATGTATCTTTCTCTGTAAAATAAGGTTTCGACAATTCGACTGTAGATTTATAGACTTGCTTTTTCCCCCAAAAAAGAAGGAAAAAAAAAAAAGTCCGTTTGCAAGGGACTACGGGGGTGGAGCTGTTGACAAACATTTTCGTTTGGTTAGTCTGTATTTCCGGTGAGGGATATTCTTATTTATTAGGGGTTTTTTTCTGTAACAAGTGCTGCTGTTTCTTGAGAAAGGAGGTGGATTTGCATACGTCATGGTGTATTCGAAGATTAGGTGTGTGTGCTTTGTGCAGAAGTGGATTTTGTTTTGTTGCGATTCCAATGCATCTTGACAAATTGCACCAGTCACTGAGAACGCCCGCCGAGCGTCATGAAGTTATAGAAATGACTCCGGCAATAGAGTGGGGCTTTTTTTTTGCAGAGAAACGACTTTGCTGTAAGAAGTAAGAGTCTCAAACACTACCGAGTTTTTTCTGACGTCGAGTAGGAGAAATGTTCGGAAGCCATGTTCGTCCTTCCTGAATTGCGAACCTTCTGTTCCAGTTTTCTTTTCCAAAGTGGATCCAAATGCCATTATGGATGTTGAATATTCTTTGAATTTCTTTTTTTAATTTCTCAGAATCTTTCCATGTTATTGTGAATATTGAAATGTCTTGACGAAATTTCTTTTATTTACTGTATACATGTTATTGAATACTTAAAGCTTATCAAGGTTTAAAAGTTCAAAAAATTCATTATTTCATTCAGTCAGTCAGCTAATATACTCATGTCCATAAATCAAGGATAATTCAGAATCACACAGAAATTGAACTCTAAAATAAAAATTTCACCTGTAGAATTATCACACACATCTTGAAGACGAATATACAAATTACAGGAAACCACCAGATGGCGCGGATAATACGTCACAATGACGAGAGTGTAAGAGAGGGGTATATAAGGAATGGTGGCAAAGAAGTAAAATTGTTCACAAGCGCTTTAAAAACCTTTCAGTGCAATAACCGCATAGTTATGGCACAAAGGAAGCATTTGGATGATTTTTTATGTGGTAGAATTATCGGACGACTGGAATGTGGACGTACCCAGCTGGAAGTATCCGAGGAACTTGGAATCACCCAGAGTGTCATCTCCAGGCTTTGGCAACGATTCCAAGATGATGGTAATGTGAGTAGATGTTACAGAACAGGTCGCCCCCGAGTTACAACGCCGAATGAGGACCGGTATTTAGCAGTTATTGCCAAAAGAAACAGACGGAGCACAGCATCTGACCTGTCTCGTCAGCTCTCTTCAGCTACCGGTACGACAGTTTCAAGGCAGACCGTGTACAGACGCTTAGGGCACATTGGTCTATATGCTCGTAGGCCTGTCAGATGTGTTCCACTTACCGCAACTCACTGTCGCCTGCGATTAACCTGGAGTAGAGAGCATGCATTGTGGACACCGCAACAGTGGTCTGGTGTGATGTTTTCCGACGAGTCCAGGTTTAGTTTGCAGTCCGATTCTCGCCGGACTTTCATATGGAGAGCGCCAGGTAACCGTTACCACCAAGAGAACACCATTGAACGACACCGTTACGGTGGTGCAGGATGGCTCGTTTGGGGAGGAATTATTCTTGGTTCCAAAACTGACCTGCATGTTCAGAGTGTAACGATGACAGGCCACATCTATCGGGATGTCATTCTGGAACAACATGTACGTTTGTTTCGGGGCGCCATGGGTGCTGAATTTCTGTTTATGGATGACAACGCCCGTCCTCACCGTGCAAACATTGTAGACGAATGCCTTCAATTGGAGAATATCACCCGTATGGATTGGCCAGCCTACTCACCGGACTTGAACTCAATAGAGCATGTGTGGGATATGCTTGGCCGACGAATTGCAGCCCGTCAACCCCTTCCACCTGTCAACCGGAACTTGGAGGGCATTGCTTGATGAGTGGTGTAATATTCCCCAAGATCAGATTGATAATTTGATACTCAGCATGCCTAGGCGTTGTAAAGCCTGTATTGCATCGTCCGGGAGACATACTCCATATTAACCATCATACTAACCATGTTGTACTGTTTTTTGTGAATAGGTTCTTTTTTGAAATTTGCTCCAGGGAGTAAAAATCACAATTTTTATTAATTATGTCAAACATATAGCATCTTTTTGCTTTTACCTTTTGTTTAATAAATAGACTTTACAAATAAGTCAAATTTGTTTTGCTTCTGTCTCTTTCTTTGCCTGAACTTCATTATCCTTAATTTATGGACATGAGTGTATATAGTTTGTCTATAAATAATCGTTCGTCTATGAATGGGAGTTTTTAATAGAAAAATAATATTGTAAGCGCTACTTTTGTACGTCTGGCAACACCTGTTATAGGGCAATAGCAGCGCCCTTTTACATTGTAGTGCCAAAGACTATCATTGTGTGGTTGAATGTCGTTTCCTTTCCTTTTTTCATTAACTTTTGATGTTTGCCCGTATGTAATTAAAAATGTAATAAATAATTATTGCACAACATGGATGCATCTTAATGAGTTAGGTTGCTGGCACTGTCCTTGACATCTGTGAGTAATTTGACGTCAAAATATTCATTAGTGTTTGAGTTACATTTGACTTGACTCTGGGAGACGCTAAAACTGATTCCGGCGATTTTTGAAATATATGGCTTAATTGAGCAAAGAACTTGTAAAGTTTTGTTTGCGGAAACGTATAGAACGTTGCAGAAGGCATTCGGTGAGCCGTCCTATATCGGAAAGAAATATTTACAAGTGGTATAAACAGTTCAAAGAAGGCAGAGAACGCGTTTAAGACGAAGAGTGTGACCACCCATCTCAACCGACGAACTTCACGTCCAAAAATTAAAGATTTGATGCTTACAAACCATCGATTTAGAATTAGAGACCTTGCTGATGATGTTTGAATTTCAAAAGGATCGGTGAATTCAATTTTAGGCCTCAAAAGCGTCAAATCTCCATTGGTACCGGAAACACTGAATGCGCCACTTCACATTGCATTGATTCGTCATGACTTTCTCGCCAAAAATGAAACCCATATCTTTCCACAACCACCGTATGAACACAGTGCGACTTTTGGCTGTTCCCTAAACTCAAAAAGATCACTCCGGGACACCGTTTTGAATCGATTGAAGAGATTCAACACGAATCACCGCTCGCTTTGAAGGCCATCCCTGCCGATGACTTTTTAGCATGCATTGAGGATTGGAAAAAAAAGTTGGCATAAGTGCATTGTGTCCGGAGGGGATTACTTTGAAGGCGATGAAATAAATTTGGAAGAATAAATAAAGAGTTCTTGAAAAAAAAAAAATTGGTCTTACTGTTTGAGCACAGTAGTAGTTTGCTATTTATTTATTTATATTTCTTTATTTAACCCCAGACAATCTCTTTGTGCATAACACGAGTTTAGCAACAGGACCACGGAATCCAAACAAAACACTATAAAAATATAAATAGATGCATTAAGAATTTAAAAATAATAATAAAGTTATTATAAAAGCAATTTGGAAACAAAAAGTCGTTGGTGAAAAACGCGCACAAATCTGAAATACAGAAAAAACAAAAACAGTAATAACAATAATTGTTTACTAATGACTGTTTTATTTTATTATAAATATAAAGACATCTCGAAACCCTAAAATCACAAATGAAACTCGCTTAAAAATAGTATGGATGTCTATTTAACCCGGGCATAACACTGAAATAATAATTTAAAATAAACATTTTTTTTTTAAAGATGCGGTTTCTAAATTGTAAGAAATAGTAGTTTTTTTATGGTTATGATAAATGTAGTGAATCAAAAAGGCTTTTATAAGCCCAATCTTGGAAAAGTGACTTCCTGATGGTTTTAATGTCTCACACAGACATTCTTTTTAAAATTTTATAATAACATATTCAGCGGTAAACAATACTTCATATTTTTAGCATTGCTGGATTTTTTTCAGTTAATTCAAGAGTAAACAATAATTTTAAATATTTCTATTTTTGAGCAAATTCTTCTAAGCCATTTTTAAAAATGGCTCGTATAGCCAACAGCCTTAAGTTGATTTTATTGCTTAAACGAGCGGTTCTAAAAAAGGTGCGCCCATGTGGTAGTGCAGTGAAATATGCGGCCATATATAAAAATGAATGTAGCTATTTTCTTGTTCGTTTTCTCGTTCAAAGGCAGCTTTCATCTTTCTGATTGCTTTTTTTTTTTTCTTCACATAAAAAGCGCCAAACAGCCCTAATGCGCCATAATGCGTCACGAATATAGGACAGATGTTGCCTGTTTTATTGATGAGTTTACAGGTATGAATTCGCAGAATAATTAAATTATATTCTGCGAACTCATGATGTGCACGCATCTTGGAACATCTAATATAACAGGTTCTATGTTTCACTTTAAGTGATCTCAGTGACACAGTGACCATCCCTAAATACGCACAGTTGATTGTTGATAGCAGAGCAAACCATACTCTTGGTTCGGTTGTTAGCGCTTTGATTCCACTGACACCTGCGAATCGCTTTTTTTCTAAAATGAAATTGACCCAACACAAACACGCTCAAACATAACGGACGTTCACCTGCAACACCCATTACGATGTGCAAATACCCAAATTGAGATCGAAAGAAATATCGGACTCGTAAATAAATATTTTTCAGTGATTTCATTTTTTTTTTTTATTTAATTTATATTTACATATTTTTTTATTGTTCATTTTTAGCGTTATATATTTCTTTTCAATGTGCGTTTAGTATCATCATTATTAAATTCATCATTATCTACGTTCACACGTAAGAATAGTAGTAAACACAATAATAATAACTCATGTTTCAATTTTCACTCCAAAAAAAATGTCTACAGTGGTTCTAAATCTAATAGGGGGGCATATATCATTTTATATGCAGAGCGCGGAATTAGGATGCATTTCCAAAGTTTCCCTCAAGATCATTTGGATTGGCCCCCCTTTTATTAATTAATGAGCTTGTATCACTTTACAAAAAGGACCATTTAAAGTGTAAATTAATTTCTTTTTCTTAGCTTATTATGATTCTTACACATTATTATCTAACATTACTTCACAAAGCGGCTTCTATAATATCCTTCAATTTCTTTAATATTCTTGTGACCCAGACATTCCCAAAAAAAGTCGCCGTCTTTCCTTGGTCAAGAACCTCTTTTATCCACTTTTCAATCTCAGACGTTTCTTACCAAATTGTGGGCATTTACGTAATAAACGTAAATGCCTGCAATTTCACTTAAAAAAGGAGGAATAAATAAAAACCGGCGCATCTTCCCATACTCGAAGACTAACCCTCGTGCCCTCCCACGTCTGCTCACAGCAATTTCTCTACTCTTTCCCACAGTGGACGGAATTTCCAATTTCCGATTCCGAACGCACCCGGAGGGGGGGGAGAGAGAAGAAGTCGTTTTCTTAAAAACGTTTGGAGGGGGAGGGGAATCCTTCCATATTCCATACAGAAACACTAGGACTGGGTAGGGGGCGGGGGGGGGCAGGAGAATTCTTTTAATGCGTTCAGTAGCCTGTGGAGAAGCAGTACTGCCTTTAAAGCTTCGGGTGGTGGGTGCGTGCGCCCAAACAGGGGTCAGCGCCGAGTTAACCCCCCGAGCTAAATGGCGGATGACGATGATGAAGTTGCCCACTGGACTGTGAAACGCTCTTCGTTTTGGACAGTGATGATGATAACAATAACAGTAACAGCAGTGGAATCGTCTCTTTTTCGCGCAATTAGTTCTCTGCTGATTTGCATAATGAAGAGAGCTTTATGAGGATGGCTCGGAGTCCAATAAATGAAATGTCATACATTCAAAGTGCAACGATCTTACTGATCGTTAAGATTAACGTTGAATCTACTACATATCGGTCGTTCTGAAGGGGAATTATTTGAGTTAAACAACAGTTTCTATGGTAATAAAAGTATTTAATGGTTCTTAGGGCCTGATGGCCGAGTGGTGGCTGTCGCTCGGTGCCACAGGTTTCGAGTTCGATTCGCGCCGTTACCATGGTTGTTTGTGTTGGTTCGGAATTCACTTTAAACCGTATGTCCCTGTCTAATGTGATCGTAGAGCATTGCTTTGGTGGTGTTACTCCGCGTCCGTAGCTTATCTTCAAGTTACGCGCTCTGGGAAGTTCTAAGTGAGTAACGCCGGTGCAGCCCTTGCTTATGGCATAAAGATATATTGTGTCTCTGTATAGCCAGCTGCATTAGAGGGGGAAAAAATGATTCGAAAACAATAGCAGTTTTAACGGTAAATAAAATTTCACTGTTAAACTTTTCTTTGAACGCTAATATTAATGCTGAATCTGTTATAACTAACGCATTCAGTGTCAACCTATCGTTCTAAAGGGAATTATTCAGTTTAAACAACGTTTTTAATGGTACCAACAGCCATTTTGACAGTTCGAAAACAACAGTAGTTTGAATGATAAATATTTTTTTTTACTTTAAAAGTATGCCAATAGTTTAGATTTTTCATGAATTTAGTGAATTCCTCCTCCACAATTTTTGTCATGACATCTTGGAGGATTTTTGGTCTTCATTTTTATTTAGATATTATTATTATTGGAGTTATGAACTGTACACTTTGTTACAATATTTATATTAAAAAAAAAAAAAAAATGTTATTTTCTATTACCTAAATTTGAAAATCAGTTTTTTTTGTCTGTGCTTTATACACATTTACAGTTTCGACATGGAGTTCCACAAAATTTAACCATATGCACATTGGGAGGCCTATGTAAGACTGTAGGCTGCTTTTAAACTCGGAGATCCCCCTGATGATCGCCTCTTAATTTCTTCCATGAAAGAGTTCGGATCAGTTTTTACGTGTCATTTGTAAAAGTCCTACAGCCCCCTTACGCTCAGCATAAAGGGTTTTAAAGATTGAGTTCATGTTCTTAGGCAAAAGATTCCAATATACCAGGGGTGACCAACCTGCGGTCCTCCTTGAACATTTTTCCCGCCCGTGAGATGTATCACACCTTTTAGAAAACATATTTATTTTAGAATGGCCAAAAGTGGGCCTGAATGGCCGAGTGTCTAGCGCTCGGTGCCACAGGTTTCGGGTTCGAGTCCCGGCGATGCCATGGATGTTTGTAGTGGTTCGGAATCCACTTTAAGCCGTAGGTCCCGGTCTTCTATGATTGTTAAGAGCGTCACGGAGCAGAAGTCAGACTTCTACCTACGGGTGCTCCCTCAGAACAGAAGCTGCACCCATCTTCCCTCCTTCCATGAGGGACACGATAACAACAATGGCCAAAAGTAATGCAAACCAATGTATTAAAAACATATGTGTGCATCCATTTATTCAAAAATGAACTGTCGAAATGATGAGAAAAATGAACTTTGATTTAAAAATAATATTCTTGCGCAAACAAATATCGCACTCGTCAAATAAATATTTTTGAATGATTTCATTTTTTATTTCGTTTATATTTATATATTTTTTACATTTCATTTTGAGTGTTATACATTTCTTTATAATGTGCGTTTCGTGTCGCTATTTTTATAGTATCTGTGTTTACATGTAAGAATAATAGTAAGCACAACAATAATAACTCAATATGTTTTAATTTTTCTCTCCAAAAACCTTTCTATAGTGGGTCTAAATCTAATGTAGGGATATACATAATTTTATATGCGGCTCGCGGAGTTAGCATCCCGCAATATCATTGTGACCCGTAATATCTTTTGGGTTGGCCACCCCTGTGCTATACCATGCGTTTTATGTTAGTTTTACTATATAAAAAAAACTATTCAAAAACTTTCTATATTTTGTACCTGCAAACAATTACCTGGAATTTTTAACTGAAAATACTTTTTTTTTTTACTTGATTTTTTTATTTACCTCTTTTATTCTTTTGGGGTTTTATTTTTTTTTTTTTATTCTTTCAGATGAGGAGGGGCCATTCAATCAGCTACTCAATAAAACTGGATATTATTTTCTTAATTATTGAAACAAATTGCTTAATTTTTTTTTTTTTTTAAATTTTCACAGAATTGACTCTGTTTTTGTACATAGTGATAACAATAAATATATTTATAGTGTAGTAAGTTTAAAAATACTTGAAAAAAAAAACTTTTTTTTTTTAAATTTTCGTAGAAGTATTCCTTTTTTTCCTTTGATATTTTCTGTAGTCACTACGAGGAATCCATATCTGTAGGAATCTTTAAATTTCATAATGCAATAATAATAGACATAATTGTGATACAAAAATAAAATATTTACAAAGATATATATAATAATAAAAGTAAAAATACAAAAATATGTAATAATATAACTGAATATACTTACAATAATAATACAATACACTAAACAGTTCTTTTTTTTTTTTTTTTTTTTTTGACAGCATTTTTGAAAGTGGGACTTTAATTATAATCCAACCTGTATATTTATCAAACTTGTGTATTAGTGCACAAGTTTGATAAATATACAGGTTGATTATAATTAAAATCTTTCAAAATGCTGTTAAAAAAAAAAAAAAAAAAAGAAATACCCTCGTCGTAATGTGAGTTCAAATTTCAACTGAAGATACTCGAAGAAAGGAAACGGTACGACAAAAGAAAAAAAGGTTCTAAAGTGTATGAATAGATGGCGCTGTAAGCGGCCTAAAAAGAAAGCGAATTCGTCTGCCAGTGATATTTTGAATCGAAATTGTAACGTATTTTACATGAGTTGCACATTCAACCAACTCTAGTGTCTAATGTGCTTAACTGTTACGCTGTTTTGACCCTCTTCTTCCAATCTTCCAGTACCAAATTTGAACTCATTGTGAACGAGTGGTTCTTTTTTGACAGCATTTTGAAAATGGGACTTTATTTATGTATTTGTGACTATTTTTAACCGATACCATTGGACCTATCCGGTCTCCATGTTTCGAGTGATTACATTTAAGCCAATCAAGCCTCCCACTAGCTTTTCCAATAATGGATAGAAAACAAGTTGAATGCAAAATACGTTGTTGATGCAAATGGGCAAATCATTTGCTTGTGGTATCGGGAGCACGAGATGAGCCTTTTTTAGGATTTAAAAAACTGCTCAAACTGAATCAACTCTCAAAATTGAAAAATGCTGAGAAACATAAATATTTTATGCTGATATCAAACCAATTCAACAAACCTCCAAAAAAAATTATTGTTTTTAAATTTTTTTTATTGAGTACATCTTTTCTCAAAAAAAAAAAAAGGACAGATTTTAAAAAAAAAAAAAAAAAAAAAAAAAAAAAGGAGGGATTCACTGGAGGACTTTTCGACCGGTGCAGGTAATTGAGAGGCAAAACTTCTGCTTTCTTTATTTGCTTCGGAGGATGCAGAAAACCAATGATTGCATAAAAGCGGAGGTTTTCATAAGGAAAACGACGTCCTTATTTCCATGTGATGGAGGTATTTTGGCGACGGAAAATATGCCCTCGCATCCCATTGATTTCGGAGACACGCATCTCTCTCCCAAATTGAATGATGGCTGTAATGGGAGGCTCCCATGCAAATTGGAGGCACTTTGGATCCAATAAAAGATCATTTTTGCGCGGCGCTGCCTCCGGAATTTCGGAACGCCTGCCATCCATTCGGGGACAGGGAGCCGCTTTTTCAAGACGCTTTTGTACCAGTGCATTGCTTTCATGCAAAGTGGTGACTCGTTATACATCCATACTATGTTCCAGAATCTTGGATGATACAAAACAGGTTGTATTAAAACGATTTTTGTTGTCATAAGAAATAAAAGAAAATGATTAATTCGTTCCCAACAAACATTTAGTTCCGATATTGGAAGGGATCATGCATGGATGGAGTGATTAAAACATTATACTGGGATATACTATTAAACATTGATGAGGTGCTTATACATTATACAGTGATATACTATTAAACATTGATGAGGTGCTTATACATTATACAGTGATATACTATTAAACATTGATGAGGTGCTTATACATTATACAGTGATATGCATTTATACATTGATGGAGTAATATTACATTATACAGTGATATGCATTTATACATTGATGGAGGATATTACATTATACAGTGATATATTATTATAAGTTGATGAAGTTGTATAAAAACATTTTAAGCTCTGCTTCCTACTAAAATGCGCAGGCGCGCACTCAGAGGGTGGCTTCCGGGCTCGATGCTCAACATTGCAATGCTACATTAAATTTTCGAGATTGTGACCCGCACAGTAATACATGCTTGGCAGAATCCATGAAGTGATTGGCGAACAGTTCCAAACATGGCAATGGAAAGTCGAGCAACGAGTTCATCTACTAGAGTCTTGTCAATGAAAACTGAGCGTATGGCTAAAATAGAGTGCGCGTCGGGGCTATTATCCATCAGGATGTGAAACTCGTCAGGTGACGGGTATCAGTTGGAGCATTGTGTCTGGCTGTTGCGAGACATTCGTTTGAAAGTGCATTCAACGTCTCACTTCCGTTTTCCCTTTCCTATACAAAAGTATGTTTCAGTGAGCTGTGCCGCCTATGCTTTGTCCCATGACCGTTGAATCCTCCTGTATTTATCTTTGTACAAAATGGGTTTCAGTGATTTTTGTTGAACTTACCTAACACCTAACTGAGGGGTTTTACTATTTCGATGTATATTTATGTCAAAACTTTCACCCAATAAAAAGTCTCTTCCGATTGTTGTTTTCATATCACCTCTGATAATTCTTGTTAGCAGACAGTTAAAGATTTATACCCTTTTATCTCGACAACGACAAAATGGCACCTTTGTTCGAAGCCCGCGGCCATTGTTCGAAAGCGTTTAGGACCCTTTATGCCCGATCACACCATTCTTTGGGACCGTTTAAGAACGTTTATCGCCCTCCCCTTCGTACGTGTTCGGCCGCTGAATGGACTTCCCTCAACAAAGAGGTAAGGAAAAAAGTGATCTCACACCGACGACTTCCGAAACCACACGAGCACGTAATTGATAAGTTTCGACTAATGGAGGCGCTGATAAGGAATCTCAAATGAGATAATGACGCCCATTGATGATGGGGGAAGGTCGGCCTGCGAGAGAGGGGAAACGTGTTTCTCTCTGTTGACTCTGGTTGATTGACTCTCGCTCGCAGTTCTGAATCAGAAGGTGTAGGAAATGTATAATAGTTATGGTGCAATAAAGCGATCACGCAACAATGGTATCTTGACAAAAAGACTCTCTGAGCACAGCAGTCATTATCTTTAACGAGATATTAAAAGGCAACGACTTTTTTTTTTTTTTTTGCAGATTTATAATCAGATGTTTAATATGTAATTGATTTTCTTAAGTGACAAAGAAACTACTGAACTTTTCGCAAAAGTTCTGTAGTTTCTGGTGTAAAGTTCTGTAAAGTTTTTTGGTGTAAAATGAATTTTGAAAATTGTGCAGAACTTGTTTAGATTATATGGAGGTGGAGCAACCTGATGATTTAAAGGTTTGGTATGTCGCTCATACGGTCATTTTTGTGCACACTTTAGGTTAAACAGACTGAGACCCACAATTTAACGTGTATTCCGAACTCCTTGCAAACATCTATGCCACCGCCAGGATTCGAACCTGAAGTCTGTGGTTCCAAAGACCAGAGCTCTAGCCAATTGGCCATCAGGCAGCAGCAACCTGACAGATAGTGCTTTGTTTCTCGGAACCAAGCCCCTTTAACTCGAAACATGATAATGCAATGCCGAATTGAAAGTTCTATAGGTCGAGGGTAGGCAAGCCCAAACGCGAAAACGAGAGTATTTATTGTTGTCCGTCAATAGCGAAAACAAACCACGTCAGCTCGCTGTGTGAGTGACAGCGGGTTGAAAATGGCGCCAATCAGAAATCCCTTTGATGTGCGGAAAAACCTACTTTAGTTCGAGAGGAGCGAGACAATTGACTCTCTTTCCGGCTTCCGTCCACACTGAGACAAACGTTTTATAATCAGTTCGCTCGTCTCGTGTCCTGGAATGGACTCTGCTTTAAATGCGTATGTTTCTCCCTCGGAGAAGTTTGGTTTATCGCTCTACGGTCATCTTGTGCATACTTTAGGCTAATTAGACAGGGACCTACAGTTTAACGAGGATTATTCCGAACTCCTCACAAACATTCCTGCCACAGCCAGGATTCGAACCTGAAGCCAAAGACCAGAGCGCTAGCCAATCGGTCATCAGGCCGCCTTCGCAGAAGAAGGAATTAAAAAGGGCGAACGACGCTTCCTAGTATTACGCTTACGGGTATTTACTCAAAATTGCAATGTGAGACCCTGGGCAGTTTGGGCAACACTGAATTTGCTACATTTCCGAATTTCTAATAACGAATGAGTTAAAGCAAAATACTCAGAAGTTGAAAGCAGTATGAATAAATTGCATTGCTCTCAGTTTAACAGAGAATAGGCTGCATGCATGGGTCAATTAGAGGGAATGTTTTTTTTTTTTCCTAATGCAGCTGGCAATACAGAGAAAGTTCATCTTTATGCCATGAACAAGGGCTGCACGTCTATTACTCATTCAGCACTACCAAGGGGGCACGTGTAGCTTGAAGATAGGCCATGGACGCGAGTCACACTATCACCACAATGCTCTACGATTCTATTAGACCGGGTCCTACTATTTAAAGTGGATTTCGAACCACTTCAAACACCCATGGCACCGCTGGAACTCGAACCCGAAACTTGTGGTACCAAGTGCCAGAGCGCTAGCCAATCAGCCATCAGGCCCCAATTAATAGGAAATGCTACAAGCAACTTCAAGGTTGTTGTGTATTAGTATCGACGTTTGGAAAGCCTGATATTTTAGCGTTGGGAGTTAAATGGATGTTTTAAATTGTCATAATGGAGTCAGTTTTGTTGTCAGTCAGTTGCTTTTATGGAGTCAAAATTTACATTGAATTTTCGCTCTTAGTTTCTGCATGTGAATATCAATGAATAGTTATATACTGTAATTCCCATTCATTCATTTTAATAGAGAACTACCGAATCAAATGAAATTTGGATACAGAATGGCAAGTTTTGCTTTAAAAGGATTTTTAAAAAAATGAGCAAAGTAATATAGTAATAATAATAATAATAATAATTAAGAAAGTGTGATGCATCTTTTACTAAGTCAGTCCTGTGAGCAGTTTTAGTATTGATGTTATGATAACGTCAAAAATAATGGAATACTTATTAAAGCTTCATTTATTGAATTTTGGTGGGATGAATGTTTTATTTATTCAAAAACACATAAGAAGAAATATTCAATGGTACAACGTTAAAAATATCTTTTTAACTTCATAGTTATTTTAAAAATTTGTTACTCTGAAAAAGGTTTCTAAAATTTTTAAAACTTTTAATACATTACATTGTGTATTAATACAAAATGTAGTATTAGTAATTCTATAATTTAGAATTAAAAAAAAATTCTTCACATTCTGGGATTCAAGTAAATAAGGAAAAAAAAATTTTGTTATTAAAATTTTTTTTTTTACTATTTAAATTTCTATAAACTACATAATCCGAATAGTTCCTCACTCATTGACAACGTATTCACCCTGATGGTTACATAGTTGAAAGTGACAGGATTGTTTTCATTTTGGCTTATACACAGTTTTGAACTATATTTATAGTTTAGTTCTTTTGAGAGAAAACGCCCTCTCTGCTTATACGTGAATTGGCTTATATTTGGAAATATACGGTCAGTTGATTACTAAGACCCCTCAAAGATTTAATACTAATGTTCTTGACATATTAAGTCATAAAATACCTTCAACAACATTATAAGATCTTTCATTCATAATGCGGCCTGATGGCCAATTGGCTAGCGTTCTGACCGTTGGTGCTTCAGGTTCGAATCCTGACGGAAGTAGGGATACAACGTTAGATTGTAGGACCCGGTCTAATTAGCCAAAAGTATGCACAAAATGACCGTAGGGCGATAAACCAAACCTTTCATCCATAGCAAAGTTAGGATTTACGTGTTTTCAACCTATATTTAAATTTCAGAATATTAAATCACTGGAAAAAAAGTTTGTTTGTTCTACTTAAGTTTTTCGCACCCTTTTCTTTGTTTGAGCAAGTATCTCAACTCGGTTACATGCTGTTTCATATAGAAATTTACGAGTTCCAAATGTGATCTTTTGAAAATCAAATGCCTTTCTCGGCCCTGTAACCTACAGCAGTTAGATTTTTGGACACCTGTATGAAACATAAATTTCCTGAGCAGAAATAATCAACCCTTTAAAAAAGCCACCCAAAATATCAAATCCAGTCCGAGTCGGAGTAAATGATCCGCCTCACACCCAAAATGGCCGCACAATTGGGCAGTCGTGACTCTTTAGCTTACACGGATGGAGCTTGTAGTGGGAGCCGTGGGAAGAAACTTATACATTTGAATAGCGAGATAAAAGTAAATTGCTTTTGTAGCCAGCTCCACAATGTGAACGGACGAAAGGTGTCACTAAATCATTCAGTGGCCACTGTAAAAATGAAAATAACATGGAGGATATGTGTATATACATGTTCGTTATAATCTAGTCTCATATTTCTCGTTTCGATATTGAGTGCAATGATATATATATATTAAGAACATAGAGCACAAAAACTACAGGACAAACATGAAGTGAATTAGACCCTTTTTGCAGCTAAAGACTACCAAAGGTATTCGTTAAATGCAAATTATGAAACAAAATTACCACAGCATTCGTAAAACAAAATTCTAGGCTACCTTTCATTCATATATGTCATACGCGTTATATATCTATAAGAAAATAGCATAGAAAATAGAACATATATAATAGCACTATATAACAGTCCATAATAATCCTGAATTACTGACCTAAAATTAACAGTTTCAGTTATAAAACATACCCCTATTCATCTTGAGTTCTATATTTTTCCCCACAATCATTTCTAATTTTCCTTCATTTCATGGCTGCCTTAACATTTCTGTTGATGAACTCTCTCCTGCTCTCCTTCTGCATGATATTAACCCTGCATTAGTCTGCTTGAAGTCATTTTTTTCCGTCCCAAAACCAAAACAATCAAACCCATTGAATACTACAGTGAGTTGAATGTGCAACTCATGCCAAATACGTTATCATTTCTGATTCAAACTATCACTGACAGCCGAATTCATTTTCTTTAGGCCGCTTACAGCGCCATCTATCCGTACACTTTGAAACTTTTTTTGATGCCATACCATTTCCGCCTTCTCCAAGTATCTTCAGTTCAAATGTGAAATCAACAAGTGACAAGTGGTTCTTTTTTGACAGTATTTTGAAAGTGGACTTTAATTATGATCATCCTGTATATGTGAATAATGTTATTAAAAAATTCGCTTTGTAAGCATCTGGCAATTCCTCCATTCGACTCAGAAAGAGGATTGACGAACGTTATTCTCGTTACTTTAGATTGAGTAAATTGCATTTAAAAATAAAACAATATTGCATTTAAAAACAATTCTTGCATTTAATTAACAATTATTGCATTTAAAAAATAAAAAATAAAATTGAAAGCTAAATGTCATTTTCAGATGCCAAGCAATGGCATCGATACTGGAGCATCAGAATTATGGCCTATTCCTCTGAACTATGAGGTGTTAATCATGACAATAAAATATTATCTAAAGAACACGAGTTTTAAAGCATGAAATTAGAGCCCTTCAAACAAAATATTTTTTTTCTTATATTTAAAATATATATATATATATTTTTAATATTAGAGTCAGATCATATTATAATAAAAAAAATCATTTTTTATTCTATAAAAATCGCATGGGTGCCCATTTTTGTTCTTTGCGTTTTTCCTCTTGATGAATTTCTTAGTGGCAACAACCTGATAAAAAATATTTCACATTGGCGTCGACTCTGGTATTACACTATAACAAGCTTTAGAATATTCCAATGTTTTTTTTTTAATAGTTGAATATGTTTAATGAGGTAATTTAGTGGGATTAAAATTTAATTACCGTAAATCAGTCACTGTATATTTACACGTTGAAAAATATGGAACACAGAAATTAATTCATTATCAAAGTCTGCAAGCATCCACTACTTGCATTACATGCATACATAAGTCACAGTTTACATGTTTAAAAGACTTTAATGACTTACATATTTAAAAGCACTTCAATATCTTACCTATTTAAACAAATTTTAATAGCTAGCATATTTAAGGGATTTCAATATCTTACATGTTTAAAGACTTTAATAGCTTATATATTTAAAAGACTTTGATAGCTTGTATATTTAAAAGGACTTCAATATTCCATATGTTTAAAAGACTAATAGCTTACATATTTAAAGGATTTCCTTGGTTTACGTGTTTAAAGGCTTCCATAGCTTGTATATTTAAAGACTATAGCTTACACATTTATTTCATAGCTTACAAATTTATTTCTTGGTTTACGGGTTTAAAGCTTCCATAGCTTGTATATTTGTACCTATAGCCAAAATGTAATGACGAGTCTGGGCACACCCATGTAGGACAACCTACCCCTCCCCCTCCCAATAAAAAGGAAATATAGGTTGCATAACATTACTTTTAAAAATATTTAAAACCGGACTACAACAAATTCGGACTCCTCAAAGCCGGATTACAAGAGGTATTGCTATACTCCTAAAATATGCAGATTCCATCTAAAAATAAAAGCTTCTCAATACTGACGCACCCTACAAAATGAGATTTTAAAAAATGTAAAGAATTCTGATACAATTTCTTACCCATTAATATCTTTTTCCGCTTGTTAACCTGCCGGAATCCCATAGTTTCCTTTCATGATCTTTTATCCCCCCCTCTTTCATTCCTCGTGCCCTAATGTTACCACATGAACTTGCTACTTTCACGAATCAAAAACTGTCGATCACCTCCTGGAGCACTCCATTTGTGGTGCTCCGCTAAGGTCAACAAATAAGCCTTGTATCTTGACCCCCGATGAGTCGTTCTTTGCAGACCTGAGCTTATTTTCCCTGCACCCCCCCCTCACCTCAGAACGATGGGTAGCCGCGTTTAGATACTGAATGGAAAAAAAAGGGGGACGGGGAGGTTGCAGTTTGTGTGGGAATCTCAGAAGGAGAAAAGAACTGTGTATCTGTCCTAAATGAATGAAGGCGAAAAATTCGACGACAGATGTTGAGTTAACAAAATGTTTCGCTCTGTAGCATCCCGCTGTCGTCTGTTCCTCCATCCAGTTTCCTCTAACTCTTTCTTTTGTCTATATTATAGTACACGTATCTCAATTGTTACGAAAAAGAAGAAACCTGGTGTTTGTTTAGCAAAATATAAAATTGCAGTGATGGGTGTTACTGTTGCTTTTTAAATGATTCCTTTTATCCAGTTTTTTTTTCTCAGTGTTCCTTTGTCTATAATGCACTAAACGAATCTCAGCTGGTGTAAAAAAAAAAAAAAATGGTGTTAAATATGTACAAAATATAGAATTGTAGTAGTAGGGTTTTTTATTTATTTTTTTTCTTTTTTTTCCTTCACTACGTCGAGGTGGTGACTATATAAGCCATGAGCCCGCTAGCTATATGATGGAGTGTACAGGATTAAAATAGTGTGGTTTGAGAAAAACAGGTTAATTGCTTTTTTTAAAAAAATTTCAAATGGTTTAAACTGTAAAATGATTAATAATGGTTAAGCTAACTAAGATAAATCATTGAAATCTATTGTTTTAAATAGTAGACAAATAATAATTTTCAAACATGTATTAAGTTGTGTCATAACTTAAATCATTGATTGTAGAAGCGTGCTTATTATACCATACTAATTAGAGTATACCTATACAATTAGAGATATGACAATTAAATGCATGATTATCTAAAAATCAACAAATTTTTTTTGTAATTATCCCGCAGTGAAACATTTTGTCTTTTATTAATTAAGCCTTTTTATTTTTTCGAAGTTCGAGATTTTTTTGGTATTTAAGTTATTTTTTATTATTATTTTTTTTTTTTTTTTTATTTTTTTTTTTTTAATGTTTGAAAGAGCAAAACTTTCCAAAACAAACATACATTCTATTAGCATGCTGTATTGCGTGTTATAATAATTGAATTTTGTGGATTTAATTTTAATTTCAGATTAAAAATAATGTTGTTTGTGTTAAAATTTTCAATGTAGGAGTTAATTACTGTAGCAGTTAAAATAATCCTTAAACAAAAATGAACTCCATAAAAAACATAGTTTTTAACTAATATGCTTTCATTCTGTTTGTTTTTCTTTCAAATTGCGATGAACTTCGTACTCCAATCGTGCTGGATGGGAGTAAATCAAGTGCCTCGATGAAAGAGGCATAATTCTTTTATAATATTATGCAAGTATTGTACTTGCATAATACTTGATAATACTTGCATAACTCAACAAACAGTCGCGTGGTACAAAAAATTTTATTTACCATTTTACATTTTTCCCGATTTCCATTTTTTGAGACTCAATCAAAATTATTAAGATTTTATTAATTTTATCTCTCATTTTTTGGGGTTGAAATTTATTTCCGATTGTTACTTGTTTCGATTCATTAATAAAATTTTCAAGGAGGAATCACTAAATTATTGGCGATTTGATTGGCGTCAAATCACAAAGGATTGCCGCGCCAAATAGATGTTGAGGAATCCACGAAAACCAGGCTCATAAGCTTCCATCCAAGGATAGTTTTTTATACCATAGCTACTCTAAGAGCTCTTTGAGAAAATTTCTTGGATTATATGAATATTTTACAAACATTTTACATAACAAAAATAAGCAAATGTAATAGAAATTGAACTACATTCATTATAGGATTTTTTTAACAAATAGAATCGTAATAGAAATCATATAAAAAAATGTTTTTATTGCTAATAGTTTAAAAATGACTAAAAATTGTTTAGTGTCTATCTTCATAATAGAAAAAGTAGAATTTGTTAACTTTTTTTTAAATGCAGCTGGCAAATAATGTGACAGATAGACTTTATGCCGCAAGCAGGAACTGCACCGCGTTAGCCCTACCCAGCCCTACCCAGTTTGAAGATAGGCTACGGACGCGAGTCCCAATACCCCCACAACGCTCTACGATCCTATTAGACCGGGACCTATGGCTAGAAGTGGATTTCGAACCACTACACATATCCATGGCACCACCGGGACTATTACTACAACTACACTACACAATTTACTACTACAACACCACATTACATCACTACAATGCCTAGATCTGAGTTGCTCCTTTGGGAATTTTGTTTGGGAATGGTATGGGTGAGAAATCTGAATGGGCTCTGTGACGCTCTACGGTTCTGTGACATCGGAACCTACGGCTTAAAGTGGATTCCGAAGCGCTACAAGTATCCATGACACCGCCGATATTCGAACCCGAAACCTGTGGTACCGAGCGCCAGAGAAGTATCCTTTTTTTTTTTTTTTTTTACCTCGTTTAAAAAAAATACAATATATTAATTATGCTACTTTTAATAATATACTACTGATACTTTATGCCACAAGCAAAGCCTGCACTGACGTTACTCATTGGGCACTACCTAGGGAGCACGTGTAGCTTGAAGACAGGTTACGGACGCCCCACAACGCTCTACAATCCTATTACATCGGCAAAAAGCATGGCAAATTAGCAAATTTTAAGGCAAATTCAAATTACGCCAGACATTTAAAGGCTTATAAGAAGCAAATAAATTCAACATAACCTTCTTAAGCATCAAATTCAAAGATTTTGTCTCGAAGGCCGCTGCAACCGCAGCTCTGCCCATGAATTTTCCGTCTCTCTGCAGTAAATGCTCCATTTGACCCATCAAAGGCGCCGGCCTCTTTTACGGCGATCTTCTGGGCACCCCTCGGAATCGCGGGACGATACTGGGGATGCTGAATGGTTTTAATACCGCATCGTGCCGTGGACGACCCGCGGAGGAACGATTAGCAGCGATTTAATGGGACCCCCGCCGAGAGACTTGCAGGCACGAATCATTAGAAGAATGAACCGTTTAGTTAGCCAATGCCGCAATCAGCTGGCTAATGGGCACCCAAGGGACTCGATATTGAAATCAGAACATTTAGGGGACTTTGAAAAAAAAAAAAAGTGAATTTCAAGCATCTTATGTGCTCACATATTTAAGATCTGTTTCTGCAAAATTAAAAACTAAAATATTTTCTAAAACTTGCTTAATAACGTGCGCAATAAGATCGTAGATATGAATCTTTCACCTCTCACAGACTTTATCAACACTCATACAGATTTGCCGTGATTTACATTCACTTATTTCATTTATTATTTTCATCATTACTTGTTCACCGATCATCGAATTCTTTTTCTGATAAGAGTGAATACAAAAGTTTTTAATTCTCCGAAAATTAAAGAAAATGTATAAATACATGCTTCTTCGCTGCTTGGAAGTCTAAGTTCTTTCCCGAAGCAAGGCAAATGTCTAATTTAAAACCTGCGGAATTGGATTTTTGATCCAGATCAACCATCGTGGTTTTTACTAATCAGCATTTTTATGGAAATACTGGTGCCGGTCTTTATTGTAAAAGATTTTTTGATTAATCATATGCAGTTTGCCTCGAATTTTGATGCTGAGAATTTTTTCATAAGGAATGCAATTTTAAACCTTCTTGGACTCACTACTAATCTTAATAAAGCAGTTATCTTTATTGACTCCCGAGCTGCAATCTTGGCAACTGTCTCCTATACACCTAGTGATTGCTTCCTTGTTGAAGAGACTAAGATAAATCTGTCCAATGCAATTGTTTCTGGCTGGGAGATTCTTTTCAGTGGATTCCCGACCATTGCGGGGGCGCCTGGAAATGAAAAGGTCGACCTCCTTTCCAAAAAGGGTTGTAAGTTATCTGTTGGCCCAAAAGGGTTGTAAGTTAGGGCTGTTTAGTTCGAGGCTAAAGATGAAAATAGACAGACCCTTAAAAACAAACTTAGAAACTCCTTTCGACTGATAAAACGTGGAATATACTCGTTTCATCACCCATTCCAAATGGAGTTGGCCCCGTGCAGTCTTTACAGCAAATTTCCGACTCACGACAGGACATGATTTTCTTAATAAAATAATACAGCATGGGGTACAGCTACCAATGATTTCTATGCTCGTCGGGTGAAGCCGTGGACTTTTTACACGTGATAACATGCTCTGCACACGATTTTATGACTTTTAACTCTGACAACTTTATCAAGGCTAAATTTTATTGAACTGCTAGAGTTTTTTATGGCGGATATCGCTAGAGTTTGATGTAGGAAAAAAAAACTTTCCCCTTATTTCTCGAAGCATGGACAACTTTCTATCAAAAACTATTAAAGGTTGCACATAACAGTTGGGCTGACATGTTCGTAGGCTGACACATAGATGGCACTACTAGTATTAAATCATGATTTTTACTTAGCCCTAACCTTCAAAGGCACGTGTATAAATTTGACAGCTGTTGCACTATTAGTATGTGACTTATAGGTTTTTAGTGAAGCAACTTTTGTTAGTTTGAAAAAATGGATAAAAAGGAATTTCGTGTGTTTAATAAACATTGCTTTTGGTGAAAAAAAAAAAAAAATACTATAGAAGCCAAGGCTTGGCTTGATAAACATTATTCGGACTTTGCACCAGTAAAATCAACCGTAGAGAAGGGGTTTGCTAAATTTAAACGAGGCGAAATGAGCGACGACGATGCACGCAGTGGACGCCCCAAAGAGGCTGTTACCGACGAAAACATCAAAAAAAGTCCACAAAATAATTTCTGATAACAATAAAGTGAAGTGGATTGAGATAGCTGAGACCCTAAAGATATCAAAGGAACGTGTTGGACATATCGTGAATGAATATTTGGATATGCGAAAGCTCTGTTCAAAGTGGGTGCCGCGCGAGCTCACAATCGACCCAAACCAACAACGAATTGAGGATTCTAAGCAGTGTTTGGAGCTGTTCAATCGTAATAAACCCGAATTTTTGCTTCGATATGTGACAGTGGATGAAACATGGCTCCATCATTTCACACCGGTGTCCAATCGACAGTCGGCCGAGTGGATTGCACGTGATGAATACTAAAAATGCTATAACTTCACTAAAAAGACTATAACTCGCATACTAATAGTGCAACAGCTGTCAAATTTATACACGTGTCTTTTGGAGGTTAGGGCTAACTAAAAATCATATGGATTTAATACTAGTAGCGCCATCTATGTGTCAGCCTATGAACTTTTCAGTCCACCTGTTATATAGATAACTAACTGTTTACATTGTCGTTGCCTGTTTATTTTATTTTTCTATATTTAGTCAGACAATGGAATGAGGCGTGAAGAGTCGGCCAAATAAGTTCCCGACTCCTAATCAAATTTTTTTATACCGACTGCTGACTCTTTTCAGTGGTGCTATGATCTTTACTAGGTATTTAGAAGAATGTGTGAAATAAATTTAGTGGCATTTATTGAACTCATATATCTAAAAAAACATTTTTCAACGTATCTTTTAGAAACGGTTTGCTTACAATAATACATACATATATTCTATAAAAATAATAGCACTCAATTAACAAATAGCACAGTATTCACAGAATAGTTGAAGACAAGAAAAAAATTCTACATTTTAATCACAAGGATGTTATATTTTGGGTACATTAAATCTTATTTTTACTTAATTAATAGACTAGGTTTGATTTTCTTTCGTTATTGAAACAAATAATTGTTCTGTAAGGCTCATCGCCTTAGCACTTGCTGGGTTTGCTGTTTGCTGCTTAATGTTCTTCTAAAATCCTTTTAGTATACTTCTGTAGCAAAAACATTTTACGATAGACATTATTTAATTACATACTGTTAATTGCAATCATAACAAATATCTAATTTGGTTGAGTAAATCATGCGTCTGTAGTATATTAATGAACCGTTTCTTGAGATACATATTTAAACAGTATTTCTACGATTTACATGCTGTAATTAATTATTGTTGATTAAAATATGTGTTTCAAGTAATGTAAGAAATCTCGCATGTATGATGTATGATAGCTCGTAACAGCATTCAAATCGAAGAAAAAAAGACACTTAACACTTTTCTAAAATCCTTTTAAGAATATTTTTTTCTAATGCAGCTGGCAGTATTAGACAATTATCTTTATGCCATAAGCAAGGGCTGCGCCGTTGTTACTCATTTAGTACTACCCAGCTTGAAGGTATGCTACGGACGCGAGTCACACTACACCCACAAAGCTCTACGATCCTAGGTTTAAAGTGAATTCCGAACCACTACAAACATCCATGGCAACGCTGAAAATGGAAACTGAAACCTGTGGTACCCCCTGTCAGAGCGCCACTCGGCCATCAGGCCCTCCAAAAAATATCCTTTTCTGGTCCTTTTAATAACATGTCTGCAACAAAAATTTTTTATATAATAAACAGGAAAGCTTAATACCATTCTAACAACAACAATTATTACTGATATCAAGTAATAATTGATTGAGTCAGTTGCAACGTTTGTAGCCTGCTAATGAAACATTTCTCGAAAAACTTATTATAACAGCATGTAAATCGAAAGCCTTTAACAGCACGTAAATTGAACAAAAAATTTTTTTCTACCACACACTTTTATAAAATCATTTTAAAAATTATTTACAGCAAAAGTTTTTTTTATAATAGATGAAAACATGATTTAATTAAATTCTACCAGTAGCAGATAATAATCATCATAACAGATATCCAGCCATTTGTGTTTGAGTAATTCGCGCCGTTTGTAGTATGTTAACGAACCATTTCTCGAGAACATACATTAAAAAAACAAGAAAAAAGAGAAAGAGAAAGGAAAAGGGGAAAAAAAAAAAAAGAAAGGATCGTGGGAATCGAAAAGGCGACAACTCTTTCTCTAATTCTTTTTTTTTTTTTTTCCACCCTATCGACAAACACACATTCCAGTTTTTATTTTGCTGCGACTCCGCCCCGTGTGCGAACACAAAGCTGCGCTTTTTTCCACCAGGCTGCGAGAAAAAGGAGCTGCATTTTGCGCGCCAACTCAAGCAGAAGAGGATCGCTTCCATTAGTTCCAGCAAGAGCAGATCTTCGCGAAATGTGAGAAAATCTCCGAGCAGTAAATTTCTCCGCTCCGAAATGATAGAGCAATTGCTATGATACCGGCTATGATACGCCTAATCAAATAAATAAAATGTAAAATGTAGCAGAGGTGGACGGCAGAAAAAACAAGTATTAAAAAGGAAAAAAAGAGATCTACAAGAAAGGAAGGAAGAAAGAAAAAAAAAAAAGCCGGTTTGTGTCGGAAAGAGTTTTATTAAGTATAATGTTGCATTATGCTTCGAGCAAATAGGTTGATGTGATTTAATATTACAGTTATTTGTCAGATTGACTTCTCTTTTACGTAGAAAAAAAAACTTATCTTTTAAAATGTTCCTTTTTGATCAATTTGAAGCAATCATTTATGAATCTATGAAAATTACTTATCATCGAATAGTTGAGTTATTTATTTGCATCGAACGCACATTTTGGAAATAGGATTTTATATCATTTTAGCATTCATTATTTTCTTTTACAATGCCTTTGTTATTTATGAGTGTGAGAAGAATACTTTTTTTTTTTTTTTTTTTTTTTTTTGTAGTAGGGGAAATTTGCGGTCGGACCTAATCTAACGTTCAGAAACCCAGCAAACCATTCAGTACTGTTAGTATTGCAAAAGACAATGAGTTAGTATAATGCTAAAGACCAATGATTCAGTAAAATGCAAAATACAATGTTTCAATATAATGCAAAAGACAATGATTCAGTATAATGCAAAAGACAATGATTCAGTATAATGCGTATAAAAAAGACAATGATTCAGTATAATGCAAAAGACAATGATTCAGTATAATGCAAAAGACAATGATTCAGTATAATGCAAAAGACAATGATTCAGTATAATGCAAAAGACAATGATTCAGTATAATGCAAAAGACAATGATTCAGTATAATTCAAAAGACAATGATTCAGTATAATGCAAAAGACAATGATTCAGTATAATGCAAAAGACAATGATTCAGTATAATTCAAAACACAATGATTCAGTATAATGCAAAAGACAATGATTCAGTATAATGCAAAACACAATGATTCAGTATAATGCAAAAGACAATGATTTAAAATCATTGTTTTTCTGAAGTTTCCCAGACTGATTTTGTGTTTTTTTGTTATAGGAGTCTTTAGAAGTTTTAATGCAGCTGTTTCATCAAGTGCTGAATTCTCTGGTAGTTGTTCCTGAACACATAAAAAAATTCACAAAACAGTTTTGAAAAAAACTTAAAGTAAAGTTGCGTGAGATAGCTGACACCTTAAAGATATCAAAAGGTAGTATGTTTACAACTGAAAACATACTTACTTGTAACTTACACTAAATAACTTAATTAACTATACTTAACTTAACTTAACTTAACTTACACGAAAATTGGAGCATGTTTAAGTTGCTTTCAAAGTGGGTGACTCGTTTGCTCACGCCGGACTAAAAACAACAAAGCGTCGACGATTCAGAACGCTGTTTGAGCTGTTCAATTCAGATATAAAGGATTTATTGTGCCGGTATGTGACAATGGATGAAACATGGATCCACTACTATATACATGAATCAGAATGATCTTCAGCTGAGTGGACAGCAACCGGTAAAAGTCGTCCAAAGCAACCAATTCATTCGTATTTGGGGACACGCAAGACATTTTGTTCATCGACTATCTTGATAAAGATGAAACTATAAATAACGAATATTATGTCATTATTGAATCAATTGAGAGTAGAAATTAAGTAAAAAAAAAACACTGTTTCACCAAGACAATGCCCCGTGTCACAAGTTGATGGAAATTATGGTTAAGTTGATTAAATTACGCTTCGAATTGCTTCCCCACCCACCGTAATTTCGAGATCTGGCCTCAACGACTTTGGCTTTTGCAGACATCAAAAAGGTGCTTCAGGGAAAGAAATGTAGGTCAAATGTAGAAGTAATTGTCGAAACTGAGGTGTGTTTTATGAGCAAAGACAAATCGTTCTACAAAAAGTCATCGAAAAATTAGAGGACAGTTGGAATGATTGTATTACTCTTGAAGGTGGGTATGTTGACGAATAAAGTTGAATTTCTAAAAAAAAATTTTTTTCTTGGCTAGACCAAAGACTTATTGAGTAATGTGTTATATATGGCTGCATGTACTGAAATCAATGAGAAAAATATCTATTTAAATATCCAAAATATATCCAAATACATTTTAACCTTCATGTTTGTCGATGCTTTATAACCTAATTTAACAATAGCGTTAAAAGAAATTTCCATAAAACGTTGTTTAGAAATGTTGGCTGTGAACGAAGTCGGTTACCTCGATTAACAACTCATTTTGGTTTTTGAAAGTATATTCTTAAAATAGTTATTAATATTGGTTTAAAAAAAAAGCGTGATGCATTCATCGATTCTAGATGTTTCTTTCGATAAATTCTTTTTTTTTATCTCTCTAATAAGCGTTTTTGGATGGCAGATGTTTCGTAACAATGCCGCAGAACAAAAGTCGAATTTTGTCTCGTGGCAATTACTTTAAATATTTAATTTCCAGCGTATCATTTCCATTGACGTCAATGCCCACCTCGTTTTTGTCAGTCCGATTTCCTCCATCTCACCCCACGAGCCGATTACCATTGCAAATGCGTTGAGTAATGGCTCTTAAAGAGCGCCCATTAAGGAAGCAGCGATTCCATTCAAGAAACCAGCGGCACTCGAAATTGATACTGACCTTGTTGCGAGATGAGAAAACAAAGTATTTACTGGCCATTATTCCTTCCAGCGAAGTATTTAGAGAAATTAATCCCCAACGTCGCTTCATAATCCCCAATCGATTATCATCAATGTTAAAAGGATACGTTCAGGAAAACGGCGATTAACAGAACACAATACATTGTTTGATTTATCTCGCAGATATCAACTCCCCCCCTTTTTTTTTTTTGTAAATGCTATTTGGAATGATTTGAATGCATTTCTTTTTGCTAAACTGCGTTCTATTTGGAATGAAATGCAGTCATTTTTTTATCGAATTAAGGAAATATTTCCAGATAGTTTTCATTTTTCCAAGATAGCTATTAACTTTAATTACACACAAATAAGTGCAAGAGCATTTTGAACAAATCTTTTTTGGCCATTTCGATTTATTCGTTTATTTGTGACAGACTACAATGCTTTTTTATTATCTTGTTTATGTAAATATTTCCCTCTTTTTTTTTTTAAAAAGCTATTTATTTAAACAGAGATGCAATCAATTTTAAACAGATCAAGGAAATTTTAAAAAATTGTTTTCATGTTTAGATAAAAAATTATCTGCAATTAAAGATGCGAAAATAATTTGAATAATTTTTCCTCACAGACAATTGAATTTTTTTCTCTACTAACTTATTATTATTTGTTTTTTTAACACTGCACATGGAATCTGTGTCGACTACGAGAACGCTCTGCAATGGCGGTTGCTACAGGAATAGGTTATGTTAAGGAGAAGCGGACTAGCCACGGTGTTTCAGTAAGGTATTATGCAGCCTGATATCTTCATCATCTTCATTCACAGAATTATGACTAATCACAAGTTATGAATTAAGATCAGAGAAATTAGAATTAAAAGTCACAAAAAGCGATCACTAAAACTAAATAAATTAAAAATAAAATTACAAACGAAATGTGCTGGTTTTTAAGATTCGTTTAAAGCGAGTAAAGAATGGAATGGAATTCATTTGGTTAATTAAGTGCGATGTAAATGTATCCACTGGATGGCTCATTATGTTAAGGGCGGGCTATTTTTTGAGTTGGAGGAATCTAACGACAATTTCGACTCTATTTTATTTTTTGGCATTGGTTTGTGGTTAATAATTAGTAGTTGATCAGCCATCATGCCCCTGTTACACTCGAGTATCTTGCTTTCAGCTGCCGTCGTTCAATTTCGTTAACTTTTTGTAGCAATAAAAAATGTCCACCGAATTTCTGCCAGAACTGCTGATTAATTGGTTGGTACTATAAGATGTCCTAGTGGCGATCAAACAAGTTTTCCACCTCTCAAAATCTTACTATCTCAATAGTCATATAATAGTACAAATGGCATAGTTACGGGGTCTCCCTGCAATAAATAAAACCCATCTACCTTCCTACTAGACGTCTTGCACAAATCAACAATGGCGAGGACCCATTGGGAAAACTAAAACCAGCTGCTGAAATGCTGTGTATAAAGCTAAGTGGGGCAAATTTGAACGAAAACCTATCTGCAGTCCACCCGCCTATAACGTGGAAAATGGGGATATCATGGGGAAAGGAAAGCCACTGATGAAGGACTTTATTCAAATAAAAAATTTAATTTTTAATAATTGAAAGTTTAAAGGACAAGATATTAAAAAAAAAAAAAAAAAAATTAGACGATATAAATTCCCAGCTAATATTTTTTTTATTTCAAAGCAATTGACTAGCATCTTTAAACAATAACGATTCATCCATTTTATCCGTTAAACCGGATATTTACTATTCCATGCTATCCGTGGTCGGACTATACTGGAAATAGATTCCCCGTATGGTTATCTGTTTCCACAGATACTATCATCGTCCAAAACCAAATGGCGGGAAAAGTTCTCGTGGTGGACAAACAGTATTCAAGTGTTTAAATCTACTTTGATGAACGATGTTGGCAGCATCTTTTTCTTATGTATGGCACGCACAGCCCACTGATGGGGGGGGAGGGGGTGAAAGTTGAGCTCTGTCTTTATTGTGTGCTGCATGGCAGAAAGCCTAGAAAATTCTTATCATGCTGTCAGACTACCGATACGAAACATTTTCTTATTTTGTCACAGTCACCATCAAGTCACCTCGTATTTGTTCAAAAGCACTTTTCGACGAAATTCAAACATGCCTTTTGTTCATAGTTTGGGTTTGAATCGGTCAGTAGCATATTATAATAGAGCTCGAATCAGGGTTGCCAGTTCGAGGCAAATATACTCTATACGCGAGTTTTACTTTGTAGTTTAATACATGCAATAGGAGCTTGGCGATTTCTGCCAACAATCTGGCCATTACTACTCTAAGCTTTTTTGGCGTAAAGGGAGAGAAACGTCTACTATCCTGCAACGATTTTCAAATGGAATGGTTCATTTTTTTAGCTGTCAATAAATGTAAATCTAATTTTTCTAAATATTTGACATTTATATTCAATAAATAAAATTTTCTTGTGTAATATTTCCCTTTCCCTCAAAGGATTAAAAAAAAAATAAACTATTCATTTATATGAACTGTTTTGTTATATTTCGTACAAAATAACATTTCTTGTACCTATTAATCTTTAGTAAGAAGAAAGAAAGAAATCGGTTAAAGCCTAATGAAGTTCCAGTTTTCTATTAGATGGCAGATCTAAGTCACATGACGTGGCGAAAAAGCATTTGAGAGTTGAAAGTTGGTCAACTCGAAGCGTGGGGGCATTTCAACCGGTTTCAGACGAAAGCAGTGAGGCTAGTGATTGGTCAACGCTATACGCTTCAACGCCTCACACCTCGAGAGTGAACAAGCCTTAAAGGGGACGCGCTCTAGTATTTCTACTCTATGCTTAGTACTCTAATACTATGTTTCTTATTGGATTGTTTTTTTTTTTTTGTTCTTTTGAGTGTTCAACATCAGTGGGCCTCGTGTTTTCCCTTATATACTCAACGAACACCTCACCGATGGGCGATAAAATGAGAACATGTCTTCTTTTAAGAAAAAAAAAAAAGATGTTGCTCTAAACCAGAATCCAACCCTGACCCTTTAGCTCATAGGCGAATACACTTCTGCTCTTGATACCCGGCTGTTTTCCAAAGAGAACATTTAAAGGCATACATGCTTGCTTGAAATATTGAAGAATATTCTCTCAGAAATAGATAGCCATCGAGCTTCTGTATTTGTAGGAGTGGTCCCTTTTTGAGTGTAGTACTAACCTACCGAGTACTACCGTTCAGTAATGAAGTTCCCAAATCATGCTCTGCCCTTATTAGTAGTTTATATCTTCATTTGATATAAACTATCATTGTCATGTCTTCCCATACATGGAGAGGGTTTACAACCGATTCATATAATCTAACGTCGAAGAACTAATAGGAAGGCTAATATGTCAAATAAAATATGACCTAATTAAAACAAGCCAAATGGGTTAAAACTTTACAAATAAATGCGAGTAAACGCACACAGTCATTAGCATACTTAGAAATTAATAAAACCAACAAACAAGACATTGCATGCAAATTCCTAAGAATTTCAATCCGCTAAAGGGAAAAAGGTTTGACAAAGTCGAACGATAAGTTTTGAATTATAGAGTGAATGAATTACAAAATACAAAATGTTGAATGCCCTGTTAATGGGGAAATGAGAGAAACTTGCAACCATTGCTGTTGTATAGAAGCATGTAAGTCAGAAAATTCCGAGAAAGACTGCGGCAATCTTCATTATTGAAACTTTAATCTTAGCATAGTTCAATAAAGCACTTGATTAAAGGAATTTGAAAAAAAAAAGTTTTATACTGTGAAAAAAAGTCAAAAACAATATAATACAATCTATATAATATCTGGCATGATACCAATAAGGTTATTAATAATTGAGTTTTGAAGTCTAGGTATTTATTTCAAAAATTGTAGAAAATAGTTGAGGTTTTTTTTTTGTGTAATTAAAATAACATAAATTATATGTTAAATTAATAGATGCACAAAACAATTATTATGATGTGAAAATAATTTATATTTAGGCTATGTTGCAATTTAATTTGAACAAAATAGTTTGACTAAACGTCTGATTATAAATACCTGTTAAGTTTTCGACAAAAAAATGTCAATAAGTTTAATGTTTGATTTAAATAAAATATTAATCATGAAGCCCCTTACTATGTCTGCTTCAGTTTTCATTTGCTTTTGATGTTTCAGATTACCTTAAATCGTGCTGATAACGCCAGTCATAATGGGCGAACGCATTTGAATACGAGATGAGTGAACAAAATAACATATGAGTGTTATTCTGAGTGTTGCAAAATGGAATGGGTTACTAGAGGATTGGCAAAAACGATAAAGATTCCAACTACTGTTGTAAAGGGACTCTCAAACACGAAGACATTCATGGAATCCAACATATTCTATGAAGGGAAAAAAAAAAAAAAAAAAAAAATTGTGGTTGCTAAAAGTAATTTAAAGAAATAAGTTAATAAAAAAAAAGCAAAGCAACCACAAAGTAAAAGAGTAAAAGAGTAAAGTTAGAAATAAAATAAGTCAACCTATAATTTAATAACTTTAACAAAACACTATGTTTCGATTTTGATGTTTTTTTTTTTTTTAAAATTCTTCGGAGGTCTTGGGGAATTTCACCAGCCTTGTATGAAAAAAAAAAAATTCATTGGCATGACAGTATTTCATTAGAGGCAATCTTAACAGAAGAGCCCATCACGATGCACACCGTAACATATTCTGCTCGTTTTTTTCCGTGCGTCACAGGAGCAAAGTGTCATCGGATACGAACAGTTCGTAAATCAAGAGGAAGGTGGCACAAGTCGTGTTTTGTCGCGAGCCACAAGTCGTGAGGCGAGCTATCCTTCGAAAGTCTTCCACCACCACCAAAGAGTCCTCTGCGACCAAATCTTGGCAAAAACAAAGCGCGCTTCGTTAACGGGCCATTGTGTCGGATGAGTGGGCCAGAAAGCGCGCGCCGGACCCCGCGGACGTGTTTTATGGCCTGCCTCGGCGGTCAAGAATTATTCTTGATACAAAATGATGTCCCCAGAACAATGCGGATGGTTCTCGCGGAAAAATGAACATTTTGGTAATCTTTTAGAAGTCCATAAATATCGCCCTCCTCCGCAGCAAACAATGGATCGCCTCTTTGTTGATTTATTTTACATCTTCCTTTATTTTGTTATCTTCGAGACGATTTTTTTTTTTGCTTCTTTTTCTTCTTCTTTATGAAATGGCGAAGGTAGAGGTGATCATTTTGACTGTGATTGGGCATTCGTGGAAGCGCCAGTTGCGTAGTTTTACAATGTGTCATTTGCTAATGATTTGTTTTAAATTAAAGAAATCTACTCTTAGATCATTAATTGTTGCATTTACGACCTTGAGGGTAGTTAGTTATTGTCTGCCGACTCAACAACACACGCTTACGCGATTTTCGACGACTTATCGCATCTCGTACTCAGATAACAACGGAAGTTAAATGGCTTGAGTCAAAATAATAAAGGATTTCAATTGCCTTCGACTGTTATTCAATGAAACATTACAAATAGTTTCATTTTAAGACTATTAAGAATGATTACCATAGAAATTCCTGTGTAGTACAAAATACCATAATGTTTCTCGATACGTGGTGATTAAGAAGTTAAAAAAAAAAAAAAAAAAAAAAAACTTACATTTCTTTGTTAAATCGTATTTATCTGTAATAAACTTCATATTTTAAGTCATATAAAATGGAAATAAAAAAAGTGATTTAATTTTAACTCCCAAAAAATGAAATAATAAAATCCTGATATTTTGACTGGAAAATTGTATAGTCGTAATAAATTCAGTTGTTGATTGTTATTCAGTAAAAAGTCTGCATTTCATAATTTCACAGTAAAAATAACCCAAATGCAATACCACTATTTTTCATTAAAAAAAAACATTCAATATCTAAAATTGTTCTATTTCTGTTTTAGCGTACGGTATCTGATGTTTATTAATCTGTTTAGTGTATTAATAGAGTTTTTTAATTTTTTTTTTCTTTTCGAAAGTCAATGCATATACTTGTCAAAATCAATTTTGTGATCAACAATTCAAACATTTCAAAATCGGATGCTAACGAAAGCTGCTGCTAAAAACAATTCAACACTATCAATAATTCAAACATTGGAATTAAACATTGGATGTTAACGGAAACTATTCTAAAAGCGTTTCAACTTTAAAAATTGAAAATGCATAAATAAAAGCTGCTTCTTCTGACATTTTCTGTCCCTGAAGGGTGGAATGTCTTCTTTGCAGTGTCCCCCGACTTCAGTTGCATCCCCGCTGTGCAAATGATAAGGTATACTTCCCCGCACATTGCCAAAAGGGGGCAAAGATATTATTTCAGAACTTCTTTCCTTTCTGTTTGCTTTTGCAAACATTTATGGCATGAATAGACTGTACTTTAACATGCGTTTATATGTTGGATAGGGAGATTAACTGCTTCAGTGGTCGTTGGCTTAGACAAGCAGAATACCACACATATTGCTGGCACGCGACGGCTTTCTAAGAACGTATTTAGAGAAACACTCCTTCAGGAGGGAGTTGGAGGAAAGCAGGAGTTTGTAAATGAGAAAGGATATTTTCTGTTGACAAATTGAGCTATTTATAAAAATGATGTATTGCATGATTTCATTGTATTGAGCGGCAAATTTTATTTTCAAAAGGAACCTTATAATTTTGTAGGATTCAGCCCTATAATTCTGACTCACATCGGCACGTGTTTCTCTCTAAGTTCTTCTTGGTCCTATTTTCACAATAAAGGTTATGATTATGCAGGATGCATACATAGGATGTCGGTGAGGCCACACGTATTGCAAGCGGACATATGTGTGGCCTCATATGCGCCATACGTATAAGTATGACTCACATCGGCATGTGTTTCTCTTTACATTCTTCTTGATTTTGTTTCCACATTAAATGTTATGATTATACAGGAATGTAAACATAGGATGTCAGTGAGACCACACGAATTGCAGGCACTCGATGGTTTTCCAAAAATGCATTTATCACAGCACTCGTTTTAAGGATTGGTAATGAAAAAAGACTGTTTTCCGTTGACAAATTGAACTATTTATAAAAATGATATATCGCAGGATTTCATTGTATTGAGAAGCGAATTTTATTTTCAAAATAGGCGTTATAAATATGTAGGATTGAGTCCTATAATTCTGAATCACATCGGTACGTGTTTTCTAAGTTCTTCTTGATCCTATTTTCCCAATAAAGGTTATGATTATGCAGGATGCATACATAGGATGTCGGTGAGGCCACACGTATTGCAAGCGGACATATGTGTGGCCTCATATGCGCCATACGTATAAGTATGACTCACATCGGCATGTGTTTCTCTTTACATTCTTCTTGATTTTGTTTCCACATTAAATGTTATGATTATACAGGAATGTAAACATAGGATGTCAGTGAGACCACACGAATTGCAGGCACTCGATGGCTTTCCAAAAATGCATTTATCACAGCACTCGTTTTAAGGGATTGGTAAATGAAAAAAGACTGTTTTCTGTTGACAAATTGAGCTATTTATAAAAATGATATATCGCAGGCTTTCATTGTATTGAGAAGCGAATTTTATTTTCATAATAGGCGTTATAAATATGTAGGATTGAGTCCTATAATTCTGAATCACATCGGTACGTGTTTCTCTAAGTTCTTCTTGATCCTATTTTCACAATAAAGGTTATGATTTTACAGGATACAAACGTAGGATGTCGATGAATGCATTTATCACAGCACTCGTTTTTAAGGATTGGTAAGTGAAAAGAATGTTTTCTGTTGACAAATTGGGCTATTTACAAAAATGATGTACCGCAGGCTTTCATTGTATTGAGGGGGTAAATTTTATATTGAAAAGGAACCTTATAACTATGTAGGATTCAACCCTATAATTCTGAATCACATCGGCACGTGTTTCTCTTCACAATAAACTCTCTTGGAATTTTATTTGCGCAATAAACATCATAATTATGCAGGAATACAAATCTCTGATTTAAATCTTGACATAAATATTCTTAAATATTTTTTTATCCTAAATGAAACAATGTTTAATAAGAGGAAATTTGAAACATTTGACTTTTGTTCCTTTATTGTCGCAAATAATAAGTTCCTGGGTTTTTATTATTGTTATTTTTTTATCAAGGAGTTTCTCATGAGATATTTTTGTAAGGAAAAATTTTATTATATATCTGTCAACTTTTAGACCAATAATTTAATGTAAAAATTTTGAACTAACTAAAATGGAAAAAGTACTCATTTTTTTTTTAAACAGTCGAAATAATTTTTGTAGTAATTATTAAAAGTGCCTTATATTCCTCTTTGCTATGAAGTATGGTTAACTCTCGCATTCTTTTATATATCCGATAGTAGTTAATTGCTTTACAGCGTTTTATAATTCATCAACATTTGACATATATTAGAATTGCAGTCTAGAGATCATTATTTATTGCAATAGAATTGCAGCCTAGAGATCATTACTTATTACACTAGAATTGCAGTCTAGAGATCATTAATAATTGCATTATAATTGTAGTTTAGAGATCATTACTTATACTTTAATAAAGATCTATAGACTGCAATTTATTAATATAATTGGAGTTATATAACTACTTTTATAAACTCAAACATGCTAAAATACTACTTACTCTATTTTAATCATAAAAATGGGCATTTTCCGCACTATAAAATCAACAGTCGTTTCGCAGATTTTTTTAATACTAATTGAATTACACCTCACATTTAAATATAATTTTTTAAATAACTAAGTAATACCTAACTAATTTTGAAATTTTTCAAATTGTTTTACTTATTTTTAAAAATCTCAAAGTTTACCAGTTTCTAATTATAAAAATTATTGTATTAGTACGGCATTTCTTGCTTTATACAAAAATTTGGAATAAAAAAAAATTATGTGCATAAGCTCATTTTTTTATAATATATATATATGCGTGTATGTATATGCATAAAAATCTATAGTTGCATTCTTAAATAACCCTAACACTATTAAATAGCATTTTTCATTTGTTTAGATCACAGTCACTTCATTTTATCTTCCAAATGCATATGTTTCATGGTATTTAATAAGTATTCCTTTTAATGTGTCAAAAATTTAATTTTTAAATGTTTTTTAGTTAAACAATTTGTATTTCTTTATATTAGAAAAGTTAGAGTTGTATCTGTAAATATAATTTGATGAGTGAATTAAAAAGAATGCTAAATACCAGTGACATGCAGATTAAAAGAATATCAAAGGAAAGATATTTTACTGCACCCCAATACTAACACACAGAAGTATGAAAATAAACTTTCTTCACTGATGTCCAGTCTTCATTGAACTGCTCAGCCGGTTAGTTGACTGTCATACGTTTTACAACGCAGGAGATTTCCTGAATAAACCGTCCTCAAGCTGAACCATTGAAATTCCATTTAAACTTTTGACCCGATCCAATTCTAACAGCAACATTTCTTCTCTATACAAAAATACTCTACAAAAGGGTGAAAAAATGACGGTCTGCTCTTCCTTGCGTACCAAAAAGAAAGGGTAAAGAGTTGGGCGAAATTTACAAAAAAAAATTAAAAAAAAAAAAAAAAAAAAAAAAAAAAATAAATAAATAAATTAACCCAGAGAGTGATTCAATGGGGCTTAATAAGATACTTAGATGCACAATCATTTTTTGTGTTACAATCTTAATACAAATCCTTTAATTAATTATTTCATCAATTCTTCCATTCTTTTACAATTTCTTCATCCTATAATATATTATACATATATCCTACAATATTTATGTATTTCATCATTTTCTAAGACATTTAACTGCCTTTTGGGCAACTTTTTGATTCTTTCTAGGTAGAAATTTTTTTTGTTTTGCAGCAAAATACCCATTTAAATAATTTTTAATTACCTGATTATCACTGAAATTTTTCCATCAAGAAAAGGCTTCAGACACCTACACAACAATAATCTGATGGGGCTATGTTTGGTTCATCAGACTCCTGTTCAGTCATTTGTGCAGTGTGAGGCCCACTCCTTAAAGCTGAGTAATGCAGATTATTGAGTGAGAAAAGCTCGCTTTTAACTCTCTAATTGGGGACAGTAGATGCCTAAGAGAATAGCTTGGTTATTCCCAAGCAGTTCACTCTAAACCATCCCTTCCATATCCTATCCAGGGCAAAAGCAAAACCTTGTTTAGATGCAATCCTGGCTTTGCAGTGCGAATCGGTTTTCCTTTTCGGTTTAACCATCGTCTTTTTCCAGCAACGCTTGCAAAAAGTACTCACTGTTCATCTCCAGTCACATTTCTCTTTGGAAGAAAGGTTCCATTTCATTTCACTTGACTGATGTGGAAAGCATAGATTCATTGCTTACTGTTTGCGCTGCAAACTCATGTGGAATTCAGACAGCAGATCGAAAAATCTTTCATATCTTTTTTAGGTGTTCCACTACTAGTACTGTTCGTGCTCAGTGGAATTACACCAACTATTTATTCCTACCTGCCAGCCATACATGTTACGTGGGGTTATGACTCGGCCATTGCTGTTCACCCACATCAAGCTGCACCGACCAACCTTTTCTCCGTTTCTCTTCAAGACTCAAATTCCTTTCTGGAAACTCTTAAAACCAATATTGAATCAGATTTTCTAGATCCTGGATAAGAGGAAGATGTGTTTCCTTGGAACCTAAACTCAAAAATCTTAAATATATATTTCTTTATTTTTAGTAGAAGCACTTACAAATACAAATTCATACAATTAAACATACAGATTCATTGACTGATGTTTGAAAAGCGCACACAACACATACACAGGAAGTTAAGCAAAAACAGCTTGTAAGATCAGAATGTAAAATTAAAAAAAATGTCAAAAGTCGGCCAGTCCTGAGATCTTGATGTTTTTCTCTTGCCTGCATCTCTTGCCAGTATCTACCCTATAAATGTCCAGACACCTCAGGGCATTCTTTAAGATGCGATGCATCCATAACAGTGTCTTTCCCGCATAATACATAATTAGGCGACGGAAAGATGTTAAATCTAAATAAATGTCCTGCAAGGCAATCATGCCCAATCTCCAACCGAAAAGCCCAGTCTCTAACCATGTTGTCTGGAGGCAAATGGAATCTTTAATAACTTTAAATATATATATTAATGATTTTCTTAAAAGAAAGTTTTAAAAAAAGTTGAATATCTTTTTTTGTTGTAAAATGTTTTATCTTTGTTTTTAACTTACAATTGAACAGAAAACTATTTATTTTTACTCAGTAACTTTCTCATAATTCATAAATCAATACAATTGACAAAACAGAAATATAACAAACGGTGTTAAAAGATATAATAAACTTTGATGGTTCTAAATTCTACTGAAAAAAAATGTATAATTATGCAAAGCAGAAACACACATGAGCATTCTATCAGGAAAGAATTCACACTCGAGTAAACATACTGAAATATATTTTCTGAAATTTATTATTTCTTTTACGTGTTTTTGAGCCATCCCGGCCACGAAAATACCCCGTGTTTATGTGGATAACTTTAAAGAGCGATTTCAACTAAGCCACTTTTAAACTCTTAAACGACTTTATAATATGTCACTTACAAGACTTAACAATCGCAACAACAAAAATAATCTCATCTTTCTATTTCTTTATCTAACTTTCTTATTCTACCTTTTTTTTTTTTTTTTTCCAAAAACTCCGGCAGTCATCATGCTATTCGCCGCACGCAACGCCAAAGCATAAATTGGCCGAAAAATTGTCCTTTATGTCATTTTTCACGGACAGAGACTTTCGAGCAAAATAAAATATCAAAAAAGGTAATCACAAACAGCGGAGAGGAAAGAAAAATGGCTGCAAAGACATCTCCACAAAATATATATATATATATTTAAGTGGAAGGAAAAAAAATCCGGTTTTTCTCTAAAATGACAAATTATAAATATTTCTTTTCTTTTTTTTTTTTTTCTTCTTTTTAGTCGTTAGTCGAATGGGCTGGTATTAAGTACTGACTTTTTATAATGTAATTTTCATTTCATTTTATCTTTTTTAACTCAGCCGGTAATCATGGAAACGGAATAGACTAGGATGATAATAATGATAATACTAATAAAAAAACAGCTCGCAGAACAACCTCAGCGATGATAGAAATATTTATATTTAAAATGACTTGGATAAGCAGCCGTTTTCTGATGCATGGAAATACATAAATAAATAAATAAATAAATAAATAAATAAAAACGAATGTCTTGAGTGGAGGTTTTTTTTTTCCCCCTTCTTCAACAATATTTTTGTGTGTGCCCTTTTTTCCGGAAGTCCTATCTGTTCCGCTTGGATTGGACGGTGAACTTGAAAAAGCGAGTCGGTGCGTGCGTGATGTGGCTTTATGATTATCGCATGCGAGCTCTCTCTTACTTAAAGAGAACCCTCCCCTGGCGTAATCGATTTAACTGTCTGTCGTTTTTCCTTGGACAATTTTGTTTTTCCTAATAGACGAAATTGTTTTGGAGGGAACCCTCCTTCGTGTAATGTGGTTATTCACCTGAATGGCACTGAATCAAAATATTCATGTATTAAAGCAAATGTGTATAACCAGGAAATAATCTTTTTTTTTTTTGTTTAATATTGGGGATTTATTTTTTCGTATCTTGTTGTAAATATATTTTTTAATTCTAGATGTTAAAGTTTTACATTGTGGTGCCTCGGTATATGTCCTTAATTTGCTCCAGATCCTCAAAGAACTTTGCCTTTTCCTCAGGTTTTTTTTTAAGTATGAACATTTACATTGTGGGCTTCTGTATATGTCCTTAATTCGTTCCAGATCCTCAAAGAACGTTGCCTTCTCCTCAGGAGGTTTTTTTAAGTATGAACATTTACATTGCCTCGGTATATGTCCTTAATTCGTTCCAAATCCTCAAAGAACTTTGCCTTCTCCTCAGGATGTTTTTAAATATGAAAGTTTACATTGTGGTACCTCTGTATATGTCCTTAATTTGTACCAGATTCTCTCAAAAGAACGTTGCCTTTTCCTCAGGATTTTTTTTTAAAGTATGAAAGTTTACATTGTGGTACCTCTGTATATGTTCTTAATTTGTTCCAGATTCTCAAAAGAACGTTGCCTTCTCCTCAGGATGTTTTTTTAAATATGAACGTTTACATTGCCTCGGTATACGTCCATAATTCGTTCCAAACTTTGCCTTCTCCTCAATATGTTTTTTTAATATGAAAATTTACGTTATGGTGCTTCTTTATATGTCCTTAATTTGGTCCAGATCCTCAAAGAACGTTGTCTTCTCCTCAGGAAGTTTTTTTAAATATGAACGTTTACATTGCCTCGGTATACGTCCTTAATTAGTTCCAAATCTTCAAAGTACTTTGCCTTCTCCTCAGGATGTTTTTTTTTTTTTTTTTTTTTAGTATGAAAATATACATTGTGGTGCTTCTGTATATGTCCTTAATTTGTTCCAGATCCTCAAAAAACGTTGCCTTCTCCTCAGGATGTTTTTAAATATGAATGTTTACATTACCTCGGTATATGTCCTTAATTCATTCCAGATCCTTAGATTTATGCAGATCCTAATAGAACTTTGTCTTCTCTTCAGGACGTTTTTAAATATGAAATGGTCTAGTTAGCCACTTCAAACAATGTTTTTATTTGGGCCTTGTTGAGGTGGTACTTTTCTACACAGCTTTGGATATCCATCCATTTTTAAAGATGTTGTCGTACGTGAGTTGTATTCCAAACAAACTTTTACGCGTCAAACAGCAATTATATCAAGTTGGACTTATTCCAAAGTGGACGTATACCTTAAAAAATAACTTAAACACTGCTTGATAAATACATAAATATAAAAGCATTTATTTGAAATACATTTATAAACATAAATTAACAACATTTGATATATTTATTTTTATATATTCATTTAATATATGTATTTATTTACAATATTTAATTTTTTTTGCTTTTGTTTTATTTTGTCTTATTTGAGTATCACCAGATTTGAGTCTTACTAAAAATCTGTCTGGCTTTGCCATCTCATCATGATGTTTCGGAAATGTGACGCTGAATTGTCATTGAGGGCAATGCTTATTAATACTTGTTTGAACTTTGTTGGCGTGATACCTATTTTTGACATCCATCCGTTTGGCAAATAATTTGACGTTTACGAGTCTCATTCCAAACATAATTGTTCGCAAAAAAGATGTATACAAAAATGATGTATATCAAGCGGATATATACTGAGGTACCACTATACTTCCAAGATGGTATATTTTTTGATGGTTAAAATGATAAATCTTTTGATTTTACGATCATAATCTTGTATTAGATTTGCAATTTTATAGAAATTTCGATACAAGAATTCGTTAGTAAAAGAGAAGTTTTAATTTTCTCTTCTGTTGGAACGAAAACGTAAAAAGCCTTATTAAAAAATGATTTTAAAACAACAACAACAACAACAAAAAAAGACAGATGAAGAACAGCCAGTACTTTTTACTGATGGGTTATATTTCCAAAAATGAGAAAATATCATTTGTAAACTACCCTGTTTTTTTTTTTAAATGAAAAAGTTCGTTTTTTAAAGTAGTGCTCTGTGAGCTGGAATAAGCTATATAATTGTGTAGACGGCATGTATAAAAAAAGCAAGAATAGAGAATAATGAACTGTCTGCCTGTTTTTAAAATGCAATGCGTTGTTTTTTTTTTCAAACAAATTTTTGTAAGCTTGTTTTTATATTTTTAATTTTTAGCATATATATATATGTCCCCCAATTGATTTATATCTATACTGTCATCATAAAAGTCTTAAACAAGGAGATTACAATTGTTTTGATGGTAGTTATCAATATCTTTATCATCATGCAGGGGCATGTTTGTTTTCTATCATTTTAAAAACGTATATTGGTGGATGTGATATGAATAACGATATTACAATTACGGAGTCCTCACTGATCTCACTCACTCACTTTTAATCTTTGAACTAATGTTAAAAAGTTGTAAAAATCTAAATTTTAAAATTGGTTGATGGAAGGGTTGAAAGCAGAATTCGATTCGATTCACCGAGCAACGCTTTCAGCTTTCAAAGTAAAGAGGGTGCACGCCATTTCAGAAAGCTGTTCAGAACTCTAAACACCCAGTTAAGAATAACAAGCCGTTTTAAAGATTTTCTTTCTTGCCCTGCCAGCTGGACAATGGCAGAAGCCCATTCTGGGATTGGGGAAGGGTATGTCTAAGAGGTTCGAAATAATCAGTGACTTTGAATGAATTCTTGAACTGGATCTCACAAAATGTTAACTGCAGCCTAGGAAGTGGATAAAGACTGCTTAATTTTGCCTACAGAAATGTTACCCTAATTTCTACAAGTCACCGAGGTATTTTGTGGGCATATGTTTTTTAGGGGAGAATAAAGAATCTCATAAAAAGCAGTTCTGTAAAATCGCACATTGTAAATACTTAAAAAAAAAAAAAAAAAAAAAAAAAAAAAGGAACTGTGCTCGAAAAAAAATAAATAAATATGCAATCTTCTAAACATAAACAAACATAGCAATTGTTTTCAATAAAAAAAAGAAAAACAAACTTTTGCAAATTAAACAAAATAAGACGCCTATCGTACTTTTGTGCATGAAAAGCTCTGGAATGTAGTCGATACTCGGTACAGGTAGGTGCTCGATGACGCAGATTTCGGGTTCGAGTTGGATGTTTGTAGAGGTTCGGAATCCACTTTAATCAGTAGGTCCCTGTCTCATAGGACCGTAGAGCATCACAGAATCCAATCAAACTCTTAATTTCCAAACTGCAAGGGGCAACCCAGCTCTAGGCACAGTGATGTAGTGTGGTGTAGTAGTTAGTAGTTGATAAGAAGATGTACAGGAGGCTAAATTAATATTTAACTAGGATAGTATTCAAGATTTCCACATCGCTGTAGCAAGTATGAAAATTACAAATCGTGTGAAAAAATAGCATGTCTTTTGTTTTTCCGCCATATCTCTTAAAAGGTCCATCTTCTTCCAGTTTCCAACCTGTTTTCTTACATGAATGGAGCTGTACCCTAGTGGGTATTATACCATGTAGCTTGATTTGTATAGAGTGTGTGCAAGAAAAGGGGCGATTATACGTTGCTGCAGATTATAAGCTAGAAATTGCGATATTTGTCTATTGCCAACCTGAAGAGTAGAAAAATCCAACGCTTGTCTTCTGGGAACAGAGCAATTTCCTTGTGTTTGGCTAGAATTTTTCTTTTCAAACTGCGAAACGATTGACTGCTTTTTTAACCATCATTACGATAAATTGTATTTTCAGAAGAAAATTTTTTTTTATTTTTAATGCCAAATTTTTTCTAATGTTTACTTTCATGGTAAATTGACTACAAATTGGAAGTAGTTTTATTTGTACGAAATAAAACCATTGTCAACTTTCGTGTTCTTTTATTTTTAAAGTACTTAATACGCGTATTTTCATCCAAAATCACAGTACTCAAATTATATCACTGAAATAGTTACAGCCCTGACATGAATTTAATTTTACCATTCAATCTATCCGAATGCGATGATGCCCTTGACAGAGCGAGTTGCTCTTTTCTTTTGCCACCGAATCGTTTATTTTATTATCAAGTCGAGTGTGCGGTAATGTCCTTTGCCAACTCAGAATAGCTTAATTCCGGTTTAGGAAAGCGCTTCGCTTCCAACCCTACCCCCTTCCCCCTACCACAACTTACGTGTTCCTGTGTTTCCTTTTCAAGTGGTCACTGTCACGGTCTTCACTAGAAAAGAGCCTGCATTTTTGTTTCATAATCCGACAATTCCACCCCTCCCAGCCCCTCCCCGCGTCACTCGCTTCCCTGCGCATGAAAGTGAACGCGTCTGGACCGCTCAGACTCAAACTTTCGAATCGAATCATAACTCGGACTGAAAAAGAAAATGCGATTCGTATTTTCACGGTGATCGATTAAAAAAACTTGTTAATTCGTTTTCAAATTTTTATATATATTATTATTATAATGTTGCTATCCATTGAAAATATTATATCAGATAGTAGAGAATAATTTTGTTAACAAATCATCATAACAAGATTTGTATATTAATAGGAACTTCATGCATTTTATGCATTTCAGCATTCACTGGAAGTTTCACCTCTCGACGACCTTGGCCACATATGTGGACTTTTTTTTTAATTACTATCATTAATAAAAAGAATAAAAATTTTATAATAAAGTATTCACTACAGCAGGGGTGGCCAACCCCGGCCGAGCTTGAACATTTTCTAGGCCCCTGAGATGTATCACACTTTAACAAAATATATTTATTTCATAATGACCAAAGTAGGGAAAACCAATGTATTAAAAATGCATCATTTGTACATCCATATATTCAAAAATGAACTGTCGAAATTAGTTGTCTAATTTAGAGTAGACGAATACAACAAAATTTTGAAATATATTCCTCTCTCTTTCATGTTGAAATCGAATCAGCCCCAGATTATCTCCAAATGGAACTGGTTCACTTACAATACAATATTGAATTAAAACACATTTTGAAACATTAGAATCAAAAATAGATTTTTATAACTCTTACGTCCCAAAACAGAAATATTCCAATTTGAGAAATCTGGCGCAAAAAAAGTTTTTAGCGCTTTAAGTTCAACTTACACCTGCGAATCGTTTTTTTTTTTCTAAAATGAAACTGACCCAACACAAAACACGCTCAAACATAACGCTAACCTGCAACACCCATCACGATGTGCCAATACCCAAATGGAGATCGATTTGCAAAAGCTAAGTGAAAGAGTGGAGAAACACATATCGCCCTAGTAAAATAAGTATTTTTTAAGGATTTCTTTTTTTTTATTTCGTTTATATTTATATATTTTTATATTTTATTTCGAGTGCTATAATATTTCTTTACAGTGTGTGTTTAGTATCATTATTATTATATTATCTATGTTTATGTGTAACAATAATAGTTAACACAAGAATGAGAACTCATTGTTTCAGAAGAACTGTAATTATTCGAGACTGTATACTACATCGACGATAGGGACTCTTTTGTTTAATAAAAATAAGTATGAACTTAATCAGTGTATAAAAGAACGAATTTCAATTTTAAGTTCCGATAGACTTTCTTATTCTTCGAGAATATTAAACGATTAATAGGAAAAAAAGAGGCTAAATTGATCCTAAGAGAATGATTTGATTCTAAGAATAAAGTTGATTTAAGAGTAATTTTGATTCTAAGAAAAGATGTTTCTAAAGCTGAAATTCAATCTTGTTTATATTATCTTGCATGTTATATACCGATAGCTTTAGCTTTTTCGATCTCTTGCTTTAATTGTTCTCAAGCAAGAGATGTTTTTCCTAACTTTTAATTATTTTATTTTTTATTTATTAACACTCTTTAATTGAAGCAAATTCATTTTGTGCAAATTCTTTAATTAACTTAAGATGTGGAGGTATTGTGGTTCTTAAAACCACCTTGGGACTCCGTAACCGGTACGCCCGTTACCCCTTGCATGTTATAAGATACAAGTGACCAGATTTTCTGTTTGTTTTAATGTTATATTCCAGAAATTTACAAGGATCTGAAATTACTACCCAGTTATATAAGATCAGAGGAAATATTTTGAAATTTCTAGCTTTATATTAGTAGCTAGAGCACGGGGAAAAAAAAAGAAAAGAAAAGTATGAAACTTCTTCTATGTACCCCTTTCGCAAACAGTCGAAGGTAAATATTGAAGGATGGCAACATCTTTTTAATGCAAGAATAATACTCGATTCTTACAATGAACCACGGCTAAGATAAGTTTACCTTTTGAGCTCTCAAAGGGCGTAACTCTTTTTGTCATTTATCATTCCTCTTAACCGCCTGAATGGCAAAATAGTCTTCAATGAAACAGCGAAATTCAAGTGTCAGAGAAAGTTTTGTGAATTTGTCAATGATTATACCCGTCAGTGATTTAACATTCTCAATAGATTGTCCAAATACCTAACTCGTAGAGATAGGTTTAAATTCGAAGAAGCATGTGGTTACTGTAGGCTGTAGATCGCCATTCTTTCACTTGACAACGCTAGATGGATTATATTTAACGCATCTAAACAGACAAAATTTAAGAATATAGTGCGTTATTTCAGATATCAGGGTATTGAATACACTGCGGATCTTGAATAGATTTCTATAAGAGTCTTTATGTTCTGAATGCGATTGTCTCAAAATACCACTTCCTGATGTTATCTTCAAATACTATATGCCACGTATCATTTGTAATAATCCTGACCATCAGTTAGTTATATGCCAAAAATATATACATTATTCTGATTTTTATCTGAAATTTCTTTTGAAGATCTAATTTTAATAAAAGCTCTCAGATTCTGCAAATCCAAGATAACCATAAAACAAATATTATATGCTTAATAAAACCAATTTCTTATTATTAAATATAATACTTTATTTGTCCTATTTATAACAGCACTTGATCAGGCCCATCGAAATAATTCCTTTAATAAATCATTTAATGAGAATAAAACCGAATGTTGTTATAATTAATTTTAAAATTGTTAGGAAAAAAGAATAGAAAGAGCACTGATGAAGATAAATTCTTTTTAGTCTCTCTGTTCTATTTGCCCAGCGGATGATATTTTTTTTTTTTCATTTATCAAATAACTTAAAATGTATATGCAGTTAGATTGTATGAGTCATCTAAGGAAATGATGCTGATACAATCTATAGTGATGGCTGACGACGTTTTCAAATGATGTGGATGATGATGTTTCAAATTCCACGCGTGCCTCTAAAATAAATTAATCTGTAAAATTTAATTTCTTTTTTAGGCTTTTTATTTTATTTGTCCGGCCATGCTTACTTGATGGATCGTCTTTATTTTCCCAAATATCCATTAATTTTTATGGGTAGATTTAGGGCACTTCGTTGCCATTCCGTTCGTCCGTAAACAGTTCGCCAGTTGTCAGATTGTTTTGGTTCTCCAAAAACTATTGCTACGGGCTGATACAACTTACAATACTGCTATCGTTGAGAAATTACAAAAATTATTACAACTGCTGCTGCACATTTATTACAACTACTTTACTTCCTACAAAACATTGCCACTGCCAATACAGTACCGTTTCAAATTCAACTTATATTTATATAAATATCCAACTGAAAAAATCTTGCAAACAAACAAATTATGTTGCTGTAATACAGCTGGCAACACAGTTAATCTTTATGCCATCAGCTGTGACTCATTGAGTACTGCCCAGGGGGGCACGTGTAACTGAACATACTCTACGGCCGCGCGAGTCCCACTACACCCTCAACGCTCTACGGTCCTATTAGACCGGGACCTACAGTTTAAAGTGATTCCGAACCAATACACACTTATGGCACCGCTGGAACTCAAACAGCTAGCCACTCGGCCATCAGGATTCTGTTTGATATTTACTTAAATGTAAGTGGAATTTGAAACTTTTTTTGTATTAGCAGTGACAATGTGTTTTTTTAGTAAGTAAAGCAGTTCTTAATAAATTTGCAGCAGTTGTATTAATTTTGTAATTTTTTCAACGATAGCAGTAAAGTTGTATCAGCCATTAGCAGTAGTTTTTAAGCGGAGAATCAATACAAAAAAAATGTACAGATTAGATGAAATGTCTGTTTCATTTTTCTCTGTTTATAGTTTGTGATTTTTCAACACATTTCATTCGTCATGCGCCCCTCGATTCAATTAAATTTAGACAAACAGTACTTTCTCTTATTCATATTTTATGAAAATTAGAAATAAAATAACTTCTAAAAACATTCAACAACTCATTAGATATATACAAACTTTTATAACTGAATTGTCAAGTTTATGACTTAATTTTTAATCTAAATGTAAATTTATAAATTATTTTTTGAGTACATTTTTTAAGAAATACCCAAGGTTGCTGGTGCCCAAGCCTAAAAAAGATTGTCTGGATAGTTTGAATAAAAATTCTTGAAAAATCTTATGCTGGTACACCTTGTGTTAATCCGTTAGTTTTAATCCATCCAAAACTAGCTTGATCTTTCATTCAAGTTAAACTATTCAGTGGTTTCTTTTGGACAACAAGGAACGCGAGTCCCAGCTTCAGTTCTCGGCAAAAACTTTTCCTCAACAATAGAGCTTCTTTTACGGTCCTTTTAGGTTTGGGTATCAGATGACCGACGACTTAAGAGTGGGTACAGAATTTAAAGTGTAATGCTATAAAAATTCAAAAATTACGAAACCAGAACTTTCCGATTTGTTTGAATTTTTTGGAAAAAAAATTCTTTTTATTACTTCTTATGCCTTTCTTGAACTTAACAATATTTGAAGGGAGTTATCCGACATACAGAACCTTTTATCCATTCTTCGTGGATCTGAAGCTGTTCAAGAGGTTGGAAAGCTTGCAACGAAGTTCTTAAGTTTAACAATTTTGCTGTCTTCTTAATTGCTGAGGAAGAAACTGATTTCAATACATTTTGTACAAATTTTGTTTTAAATTTATAAAATAATATTAATATTCAAATATTTTTGTAAAGTATGAAAAATAAATGCTTCATAATAGTGGTTTATTTATTTTATAAATAGACTTTATAAAGTGACTGCCACTGTTGGTGGTTATTTTGCATACTCCTTTAGGGCCAGATCGTTGTTGGAAGATGAGTTTGAAACGGGATTATTAGTTCCAAGTTTGTTTTCAGGAGAAACAGCCCGCTTCTAGCAGTGTGCAGTTACAATGTGCTCAATTAATCCGTCAGGTGTGCACTGATATGTTTGCTCAGCGAGGGGGGTGTTCCCGGGCACACTTACGGAAGTGCCCAGCTGGCGTCCCCGGACGTTGCATGTCCTGTTAACCATCTGCAATGGATGCACTTAATTGGACCGAGAGTGACACTTCGTTCTCAAGCACCTGACTTCCGCGCATGCCCGCCACGTGACCGAGTTGCAAATGAACACGATCCATTTGTTCGCGGGCGCCACGGTGGGGTAGGGGGAGGTGCTTCCATTTTTTGTTCCATCTACCCCCTTCGGGATATCCGTAGCCATCCATGCCGATGATGGCGGATTTGCACTTCTATTGTTTGGGTTGGTCTGGCAATGGTTTTTTTTTGTGCACTAATTCGTGGAAATGAGTTTTTAATGAGAAGCCCATGAAAATAATCAGCCCACTTAGTTAAGTAAGGATTCATATCCGCATGTGGCGCATTTGTTTTTGTCGGTAAGCTTCACTGATACAGTAAGGTGAGTGCAATCCAGATTGTTTTGTTTTTTTATCCGGTAGAAACTTTTAACGGGAAACTGATATTAAAGAGAAAAACAAAAACATGTGCTGTAAAAGTGGAGATTAAAATTCTGAAATTTTTGAAAAACACAGAAATTTAAACAATTTAAACAAAATTAAAATAAACTTATTACAGTAATAATTGTTTAATAATTGTTAGGGCCCTTAAGACATTTAGTTTTATTAAAATTTTAATAATTTTTGAGAATATTCATCATTGAAAATTTGTAGAAGGTATTTCCACGATAATTACAGTATATAGAAGAAAATTCTCAGCATCATTTAAGAATCAGTAATAAATCCCTTTTGCCACCAGAATGAGATGCGACCTGATGGCTAGAGTTCTGGCCTTTGGTATCCCAGGCTCCCCGGTTCGAATCCTCGAGTTGGTTGTTTGTGAGCGGTTAGGAATCCACTTTAAACTATAGGTCCCAGTCTGTTGAGTCCTCGTGTGCACAAGATAACCGTAGAGCGACAAACCAAACCAAACCAAGGCTCAAAAGCGACTTGGCAGTGCAAGTGAGAGTTTCGTAGTGAAATTCAGGCCGATGAGAGTTGATTTGATTTAGAGAAAATCCAATCAAGACACACAAATGCAGGATATTGATTCTTGAAAGTCCTCTGCATGAGCAAGCATCTACACTCTTCAATAATTATTTCTGTTATACAATGTCTCTGACACATAAGGAGACTCCAAAATATACAGTAAATGCAACTATAACTTTACTCAAACAATAACTATAACTTAACTCAACTCTAACAACCCAAACAATTTTTTAATGCAACTATAACTTTAACCTGGGAATGTTCGTTCAAAATTGTGATGGAAGAAATGTAAGGGCTTGATCTTGGGTAATGATGAATCTGCTATAAATCTTTCGTTCTAGTAGGGAATGACTTAGGTCAAAATGCCCAATATTCGAAAGCAACATTGATTGCTCGATACTGATGAACATTTATTAAATGACATCACTATTGATGTATTTATGTTTACACAAATAGAGTAAGAAAAATCCTTTGTATTGACATTGTGTAAATAGTCGGAAATTTGATAAATGAAAACCTGAAAAAACTGAATCTTGAGCTTTTATAATTATATCCATTTTCGTATAGGAGCTTGCATTGTACAACTAAACAACTATGAAGTAATGAAAATGTTCCTGGCAAAATTACTTTGTTTTTGTTTATAATAACTTTATGCTATTCTGAAGATGTTCGTTCAAAATTGTTGTGGAAGAAATGTAAGGTAATTTTGAATCTATTACACGCCCTGTCATTCTAGTAGCAAATGATTTAGTTCTAAGTCTTTACTGTTGTTCAACGTTGTACAACAACGTCGTACAAAAAATGCTGCATAAGGTTGTATAACAACAATGTAACATAATT